>JAOZGT010000001.1:7670742-7875742 GCA_035578325.1 Coelinius sp. EB29 | reverse complement strand
GCGCCATGACACTTTTTGCATGGACCTCCGCCATGACAGTTTCCGATGCATGCTTTTTTTTTAGGAGGACTCTATATTATTTCCACACAAAATTAGAGGAAGTGTAAAACGTTCAGATACAATGCTTTCCTTGGAAAGCAAAAAAAATTGATGGAATTGGACTAAGATTTTTTTTCTAAGCCAGAAATTATTCATGGTCTCGTACTTTCATCCCTGAAGAGGCAGAAACTTCAAAAATTTCATCCTCAGTCATTTTTAAAGTTCATAGCTACCATCATAGTTACCGGAAATTTCATAATTTTCATGAGAAAATTTAGATCGATATAATCCTCGAACAAGTTTGATGTTGAAATTCCTGAAATTATTATTTCCACTGCTGACTGAAGTCATTTGAGTATTCATCGATAACCCCCTTTCCCCCCTATAGAATATAATAGAATCATGCAACTAGTGAATATTAGTAAGAGGGAAAAACCCTCAGGAATAACCCATAAGATGAAATTTAAAAACATAGCACACAATTGGATAAACAGATATGCGATCAAATCGAATATGAAAACACGTACAGGCACAGAGGAAATACAGAAAAAAAGGAACGCAGAGTTTTTTTTTACCCCGTCGAAATGAATATATACATGTATATTGTATATGGAAATACTGTACACCGTCAGTGTAAACATATTTTCTCTTTGTATTCTATTTGAATGGAATCCATTGCCGTACCGGCAGAGTTGAAAGTTTTTTCAACGAATCGAGCCCGCTGCTCTGACATTAACTCCATACGTGCAGAATGGCATTTCTAGTCGTATGTCTGGTTAGCGACAAGACAAGGGTACAAGATACAATAGAGGAAGGATATTTGAGAAGATCGGAAATGTGTATCTCTGTCTTTGCTAGAAGTGATAGAAGAAAGTGAAAACAGAACGCAGAAACTATATAAAAGAACTATTCTTATATTAGATGATGACAACATTATATAGGTTTTTCCTATTTTTCCTATTTACCAGTCTCATTAAATATCATGAGGAATATTTTCATGTTAATTTGTGGACATACATCAAATTCAGGATACAAACATTGGATTCCTACTGCCTGAAGTGAGAGTAGAGACAGAGCTTCTTCGCCTATATGCAATACCAATCGAGAAAATGGAAAAAATACAAACATGTACTTATCCACCATTTTGATACTCCATGATGCATATGGTATCTTTTACTGAATTCCCATGGTGGTTACCTCACAGTTACTAATTTCCATGAAGAGAGAAAAAGTTGAAAGAGGAATGGAAAGGAATGAGTCCCGAGCGGATAAAGAGAACTTTCTAGAAAATATGTATATGTATATGAAGAAAGATAGCACAAAGACAGAGGTGGGGGGTGGGGGGCAGAAGTTGTGGATAATGTTAAAATCACTGATCTCTATATAGAGATCAGTGGTAAAAATAGAAGAGATAACAGGGGGTGCCATCTATACACATCCGTTAACTTCGCAGGCCCATGTCTGACGTTGTGCCAGAATACGAAGTCAAGGAAAGGTACAAAAAAGGAAACGAGTTGAAAAATGGAAGAATGTTGGAGGCGATGATCTCGTGTATCATTCATTAACTATTCATGAGTGGATTAAATGAGATGGACTCTGCTCTGAAAGGCCTTTTTGGAATGTATTATTTTCTAAAACTTCCCTTTTATATTTTCCTATAGGATCACGTTTGTTTCACTCACAAACGGTTAGTTTTCACCCGTCTAGAATTTCAAAACTCTACGTGGACGTCGTTTTCAGTGTACCACTCGCCGGAAAATTGTAGATGAGGTACGATTATGTATTCCGATCGCGGGCGATACCGACCCACTTCGCCTCGCACACGCCTTGTGATGGAGTGTTTTCTGCGCTCCAGAAAGCGCCGTTAGGCGATACCGAAATGGGAGGGGTGAGAGAGGTGAAAAAGAGTGCTACATTAACCCCGCACCCCATAACCCCTACCCTCTCATACCTGACGCGGGGGAGTAGTGATATCGGAAGATAAATAACAATTGTTTTACCTGGTACCAGCCATTAGTATCCGTGGTAAATTAATTTTCATGTTGACCTCATTTAATTAAAGAAAATTTTCTGAATTTGATTTGCTCGACGAATTAGCAATAAATATTGAACATGTTAATCTAACTAATCTGTGACGAAAAAATCTAGTCTTCGCTTAATTTCCCCTAATTATTGTTTGTGTTTCCAAAATAAACACCATAATTGCAACAATTGGACTGTTTAAACCACAAATATTACATTCACCATCAAATTCATAGAACCTTCATTTATCGACCATCAATATTACGTGGAGAGCCATTTAATCCACTAAGTCCCCTGGGGAATTCCAATAATTGATCAATCTTTTCGATGCTTCTTGAGTGGAGATTAACGTCCCGATAAAATTGTAATTTTTTGATATTCACGGAAATAAAAAAAAACCCATTACCTTTCCTTCGCTCTTTTTTAACACCCTCTTTTTCGAAAATAATAAAGGGAGAGGTGACAGGTCGATGTAGCAATGGTTGATGTCAGGGTTTCGCTTAAATTCGCGTGTTTTATCGACTCAGGGTGGGCGTAGTGCAATGCTAGTATAAAGCAGAAAACACACACTCCCCTCCTTTGGTTTACCTTACCCATCCCACCTATCGTATACCGACTCGTGTGTTTGTTTTAGGTCGGATAGACAGAGTGGAGGGTGAGCCCAAATAGAGTAAGAGAGTGAGTCTGTCTAAAGGGAGAGGGAGAGCCGGATGAGGGGGATCGAAATTGAGGTAAAAGGGATCTAGGTACACCAAGTAGGTAAGCTGAATTATACCACGGAGTGACGCAGGCGAAGATAATCACACGCCTTGCAACAGCCAGTCCATCAGACACCGGGTATCGTGCAAGAGTTGATGATGCATCGGGCAAACGGACACAAAATACACCCTGACTGAAAGATGACCCTCTAAATCCACCTCTTCATCCCTCTCTTTCTCTCTTCAGAAACGGTTCTCCAGGAACTCTATTAGCGCTTGTGAAATGCGACTTTAAAGAGGCGGTTTTAAATTGGCATGAGAATCTGCCATGAATACACCAGTGTGAAAATCAATTATAAAAGCGAACCCATTCCTCATTTTTTTTAATCCCCTTCCGTCTTTTTTCTCTATTCGATTTTTAAATTTGATTTTTTTTCTCCAGGTGCTCTGCAGATTGAAGCATCGGAAGTGGAGGATCAGGGACAGTACGAGTGTGTTGCTAATAATACCGTTGGCACTGAGTACTCAGGAGCCATCCAGCTTTATGTGAGAGGTAAAGTGTCGTCTGAATCTTTGATGCACTTTTCGTGGTGGAGATTTTTAAAAATTTCTGATAATGGATTTTTCTGAGATTTAGTGAGGCGTCTGCCACCGAGTTTTTCAATCCGTCCACCCGCCGTTAGTGAGGTCATGATGGGAGCATCACTCAATCTGACCTGCGTCGCTGTAGGCTCCCCTATGCCATATGTCAAGTGGAGGAAAGAGCCAGCAACTGATATGACCCCTGATGATAAGCTTCCCATTGGGAAAAATGTACTCATGCTTTCGGATATAAAGGAATCGGCAAATTACACTTGCATTGCTGCCAGTGATCTTGGAGTCATTGAGACTGTATCGTCCGTTCGAGTTCAATGTCAGTACCTCACGAACGTGAAGAAATCTGATTTTCTTTTTAACATTCAATTGAATCATTTCTAATCATGCTCACCCCATTAATCGTTACAGCTCTCCCAGGAGCTCCTGAGAATGTTCAAGTCTCGGAAATCACAGCTACGTCAGTTAAACTCACGTGGTCCTACAAACGTCCTGATGAACTACAGTATTACGTCATTCAACATAAGCCCAAACAAGCCAATCAGGCATTCGCAGAGATATCAGGAATCACGACAATGTATTATCACATTAGGAATCTTAGCCCCTACACCGAGTACGAGCTCTATGTGATTGCTGTTAATTCAATTGGACGTGGTCCCCGAAGTCACCCCGTGTTTGTCACTACTGGTGAAACAAGTCAGTACTACTTATATTAATACTCTCTTATACTTCTCAATACTTTCCAATATTTTTGATAGTGGAAAATTTGATACATGTATCAAATTACACTGCACGGAGAGAAATTTTTACTAAAAATTACCATTCCGTTTGGTAAATGTGTTCTTCCATCAATTTTTTCTTCTTTTCTGAATGGAAATTAGTAAAATTTTAAATTTTAAACAATAAAATTTGATATATAAAAATTAAATTTTATTTTCCGTTTGAGAAATATTGTCCTGATGAGAATAAATAATATCCAAGTTGTGTTAGTGAAGGGTGTCCCATAGAGGGGGATGGAGCTGCCGGAAAATGAGGAGAAAAGAATGGCTAAAGCACTCGTTTTAACCGAGTTAACATAACGTTAACGTTAAAATAAGTCGATAATTTTACCCTTCCAGCACAGTCATTTTTGTCTAGAGTTGAATGAAAATTCTAGGTTTGGTTAGTAAATTTTACTATTTGTCTGGATAAAAAACACCCTACTGGTAGGATAGGAATTACTGTACCGTCAGGGTTATTTTTATCCAGACAGAATGGTAAAATTTACTAACCAAACCTAGAATTTTTATTGAAATCTACACAATAATTACTACGCTGGAAGGGTAAAATTTAACACAAGTTGGATATTATTTATTCTCATCAGGACAATATTTCTCAAACGAAAAATAAAATTTGATTTTGAAATATCAAATTTTATTATTTAAAATTAAATTTTAAGGATGTTTACCATACATTCACAATATTCAAAGAAATTTCGACTTTTCTTAACATAACAGTTGAATACCGAAGCCACGAGTTGATAGCAATCTCAAACCCCCAACCCAAGCATTCTAATGAGAAATTAATTTCTGAAAACTGTTCTGGGTATCATTACTCTTATGGGAGAACCGTGACCGCGTGTGCTTAAAAGAAAAAAAGCGATAGGATAGACACTCATGATCTTGAAAAAAAACTTCAAGTCACTTACACCGGGAAACGGGCAATATTTTGCCCACACGAAAAATGGGGCTACCCATCAATATAAGAGAGATATTTTCGTTTCACTTTTGAATTGACGAGAACAATTTTGGCCGCCATTACGAGTCGCGGGACTCGACAACATCGTACGCACAGCTGAGTGATATCGGTAATGTAGGTTACGTTGAATCCTTTTTGGCCGTCAGAAAAACAACATAACCCAACAAATTCCGTAAGCTGTCATCATCATCATAAATATAATTTTAAGAATAAATAATATCCAGAGGGGATTGACAATCAACCAAATTATTGGAGATTTATTAAAATTAAAATTATATAAACAGTTACAATCTCCCCACCAGCCGATAAATGCGACGTTGCGCGATCAAAAATTCGCTACTACTACTGTAGTCACAAATGTGTTTATATTCATTGAATTTTGCCATAATTTTAGTTTTTGTTGAGAAAAAAGTCCACTACATGACTTCTAAATTAGTAAAAGAATTATTTCATATCGTGAATCAATTATTTGAAATTTTTTTTTTTCTTTCTTTCGCGAGTTGCTCAATAGGGATATTTCATGAAAAAATTTTTTTCATTGAGTCGATGATATTCAGGCCGAGTTATGTAAAAGCCCAAAGTGAAATTTTCGAAATCGCTTGTTTTACAATTAAAATAATTAATTGAAAATTGATAATTTTAAAACGCTCGTATGACCTTGAATGACGTCACACCTCTGGTTTATCAGTGCCATCTTTCGGCCATTTTAGATATCGAGAGATAATAGTGGTTATTTAGACAACAGATCAAATGTAACAATAGGGATATTTCATGAAAAAATTTTTTTCGTTGAGTCGATGATTCAGGCCGAGTTATGTAAAAGCCCAAAGTGAAATTTCCGAAATCGCTTGTTTTACAATTAAAATAATTAATTGAAAATTGATAATTTTAAAACGCTCGTATGACCTTGAATGACGTCACACCTCTGGTTTATCAATGCCATCTGTCGGCCATTTTAGATATCGAGAGATAATAGTGGTTATTTAGACAACAGATCAAATGTAACAATTGGTAAATTTTGTGGTGATGCTTTCACGAAGCCTTTTTCAAGCACGTTTTTTCGCGACATTGTCAGATTTCAGGTTTAATTATGTTAAAATTCAATTTTGTTTACACGATGCATTAATAACCTCAATCAATTCGCGTACACATAAACCATAAACACAGGAGCAGAACTAGCGCCTTGCCGCGGCTAAACTCGACATATAGGGAGGTATGACGTCATTATCCCCTCTCCAATCTCAACTTTCAACAATTTTTTAAAAATAATAAACAATGATAAATTCAAGTAATTTATTATGAATTAACCTGCTCTTAGTCTACGGAACCTAAATCAATTTTTGTATCTTCTATTTAAATTTTATGAAATATCCCTATTGGTAAATTTTGTGGTGATGCTTTCACGAAGCCTTTTCCAAGCACGTTTTTTCGCGACATTGTCAGATTTCAGGTTTAATTATGTTAAAATTCAATTTTGTTTACACGATGCATTAATAACCTCAATCAATTCGCGTACACATAAACCATAAACACAGGAGCAGAACTAGCGCCTTGCCGCGGCTAAACTCGACATATAGGGAGGTATGACGTCATTATCCCCTCTCCAATCTCAACTTTCAACAATTTTTTAAAAATAATAAACAATGATAAATTCAAGTAATTTATTATGAATTAACCTGCTCTTAGTCTACGGAACCTAAATCAATTTTTGTATCTTCTATTTAAATTTTATGAAATATCCCTATTGGTAAATTTTGTGGTGATGCTTTCACGAAGCCTTTTCCAAGCACGTTTTTTCGCGACATTGTCAGATTTCAGGTTTAATTATGTTAAAAATCAATTTTGTTTACACGATGCATCAATAACCTCAATCAATTCGCGTACACATAAACCATAAACACAGGAGCAGAACTAGCGCCTTGCCGCGGCTAAACTCGACATATAGGGAGGTATGACGTCATTACCCCCTCTCCAATCTCAATTTTCAACAATTTTTAAAAAATAATAAACAATGATAAATTCAAGTAATTTATTATGAATTACCCTGCTTTTAGTCTACGGAACCTAAATCAATTTTTTTATCTTCTATTTAAATTTTATGAAATATCCCTATTGAAATTCTAAACATCCTTAATAACTAGTGGTGCGTTGTTGGTCGCTCGCAAGCCCGCTCCTATGGTGGGTGTGACCCGTTCAGGCCACAAAAAAAATTTTCCGGTTTATCAGTATTGCCTCAGGATTTTCGAGGCCTTATTATGAAAAAATGAGATGGGAAATAAATAAAAAATTCAATCCGAAAAAAGGGTTCGAAAAGAGTCTGGAAATTTTCTGCGAAAAACATTGAAAACGCTCTATTCGAATAACTCAGTAATGGGTATAATTGAAATATGGGAATGAAAATAATTACGTATTTAAGTAATTAAGTATTTATATCATCCGAAATAATATAATAGTTTTTTAAATATTATTTACCGTAAGGAGGACGGTGGAGATTGACAGAAAAATATTCGTCAAAAAATGCTCTAAAAGGTTGGCCATGGTAAAATTTGACATATCGATTTTTTAATAACACAAATGCAATTTTATCCTGCGTGCGAAGTGAATTCGCGCCGGTATCTCTCTTTATTACGAGGTTAACCCATTATTTTCATCATTATTCACATAATTTTCTTATTAATTCAGACAATCTATTAAGTACTCAAATTATATTGATCATTTTTTTCCAAAAGCACATTTAAATCACATTCAGATCATGTTTAAGACATCTTAAGTCTGAATATTCAAGTTTTTCTTGAGATACTATCACTCTCTTATCTTATTTTCAGATAATTAGATTTCTGTCTCAAAATAAGACCTAAGACCAAAACATCGGTCTTAAGGATGTTTACCATAAACTTACAATATTCAAAGAAATTTCGACTTTTCTTAACATAACAGTTGAATACCGAAGCCACGAGTTGATAGCAATCTCAAACCCCCAACCCAAGCATTCTAATGAGAAATTAATTTCTGAAAACTGTTCTGGGTATCATTACTCTTATGGGAGAACCGTGACCGCGTGCGCTTAAAAGAAAAAAAGCGATAGGATAGACACTCATGATCTTGAAAAAAAACTTCAAGTCACTTACACCGGGAAACGGGCAATATTTTGCCCACACGAAAAATGGGGCTACCCATCAATATAAGAGAGATATTTTCGTTTCACTTTTGAATTGACGAGAAAAATTTTGGCCGCCATTACGAGTCGCGGGACTCGACAACATCGTACGCACAGCTGAGTGATATCGGTAATGTAGGTTACGTTGAATCCTTTTTGGCCGTCAGAAGAACAACATAACCCAACAAATTCCGTAAGCATTTTAAGAATAAATAATATCCAGAGGGGATTGACAATCAACCAAATTATTGGAGATTTATTAAAATTAAAATTATATAAACAGTTACAATCTCCCCACCAGCCGATAAATGCGACGTTGCGCGATCAAAAATTCGCTACTACTACTGTAGTCACAAATGTATTTATATTCATTGAATTTTGCCATAATTTTAGTTTTTGTTGAGAAAAAAGTCCACTATATGACTTCTAAATTAGTAAAAGAATTATTTCATATCGTGAATCAATTATTTGAAATTTTTTTTTTTCTTTCTTTCGCGAGTTGCTCAATTGAAATTCTAAACATCCTTAAAGTCTTATTAACTTCCCGGGTAGGGAAGTTATTGTAATCACTCCGAAAATCGATTTTTCAACATATCTTCACGTTTCAAGGTCTCCACAATCGTTTTGGACCATTTTCAAAAAAATGTCTGTATGTATGTGTGTGTGTGTGTGCATATGTATGTTCGCTGTATGTGGCGAAATTTTTCGTCAACGATTTCTCGCGAACAAATAGCCCGATTCGATTTTTTTTTTCAATCGATGCGTCTTCATGCAATTTAGCGCTGATTAGATTTTGGATGGAATCGATCTAATAGTTTTTCTAATTTTCGCAAAAAACATGAACAACAGAACTTGCGAAAATGTTAGTCACTGATTTTTCATGAACAACTGTTGTGATCGAGGTAATCCATCACCCAAATGGAATATCTACGGGTTGTTAAGATCTCATTAAATCTCCAGTGGAGTTTACGTTGTGATTTTCGAATTTTATTGATTTGTTTTGAGTTCTAGGTAAACAAAGTGAAAAAATTTCTATTTTATCACAATTTTTTCATTTCTTCATAACGGATCTCATCGAATTGTTGGCGCGAGTAGCCAAACCGGGAAGTTTTTTCTGTGGCCCGATCGAGTCACACATACCATGGGAGCGAGCTTGCGAGCGACCAACAACGCTCACCTAGTTTTCAGATCGGCTTCAGATCCCTGTTTTTGTAGTGTTATCGTGTCAACCTTTAGAGTTATGAAAAAATCTACTTCTATAGAATTGATGGCTTTTTTCAAGGCGAACATTTTTTATTCAAATTTTTCTTGTTTATCTTCAACGGTTGTCCCTGTAGGCTGTCTGAAGTGCAGCACGCACTGCACCGGAGCGCCTAGGCGTGTCCCGTGCCGCTTCGAATAGCACTGAGCCGTTAAATATGAGTGATAGAGAAAAATGGCAAAAGAAAAAATCAATGTATTTTTACATGAGGAATTTTTTTTATTTGAAACTTTTTTCCATAACTTCTGCCGTTTTCGCGAAATCGCGTTATAAACAATCAAATTGTTGTAGACAAAGAGAACTAACCACATTCGGAAATGATTATTATCGGATTCATGTTCAGCACCCTCGAAAACATAAGGTACAATGATAAAACTGACTCGCGCTAACAAAATAAACTTTGGACACAGGAAGGAGCACAGCTTATGGACTATTGATGGAGCGCTTCCGAAAGGTTCTTTCAATCCCTTTCGTGTATCATTAGTGTAAATGTGTTCCATTCAATATCTCAAAAACTTTGTATGAACGGGTATACATATTTTGATTGATTAAGATAGAAGGCATCAAGAAGAAGATTTTGAAAAAAAAATAATCAAGTCGATTCAATCTTTTTCGAGATATTGAATAAAACAGATTTTCATACAAAGTTGAATATCTCCGAAACTAATTGTCCGATTAAGTTGATTTTTAATAAGAAATATTGCATTCATAAGAGACACCTTTACGCCAAACTTCAAGTTAATATCTCCATTTTTGTGCAAGTTAGAGAGATTACAAGGATTTTTTCTGAAAAACAGAAAAATGGCTATATCTCGAAAACTAAGCATAAACACGTTGGCATATATGGGGTGATTAAGGTAGAAGGCATCGAGACGAACATGAAAAAAAAAAAAATCCAATCGGTTGAGTACTTTTCGAGATATTCACGAAAAACTGTTTAAAAAGAAATCGTCATTTCTCAAAAACTAATGGACCGATCGAGCTGAAATTTGGCACAGAACTAGCCCTGACTAAGACCAACTTTTTACCAAAATTTCATATTTTTTGAAATTTTTCATCCGTTTAATTATTCAATTTTTAAAAAAATGGCCTCGAAAAAAGTGCCGGTTAACATACGCACATGCGGACATGAGTTAAAAACATCATTTTTTTCCATTTCAGACCATTCTACATCATTTCCAAGCAAAATTAGAAAATGTGAAAATTGAATGATTGCAATGCTTCTATGCGGAAGCAATAGTAATGAAAAAAAAACGAGTAGTGATGGTGTGACCCTTTGCGGGTCGAACCGATAACTTCCCGACCAATACCCTCTTTAGTTTAGATTCAACGCGAAAAACCATAAAATCTGAGAAATTCGTGCAAGTAAATAAACAACTGCTGAAATAATTTTGCCTATCACCCAATCAGAATCATGAAAGAGAAGAAAAACATTCATTTGCAAAACTCAATTTCTGTAATTTCCAATGTTTTCAATATTTAGAATTCACGAAATTTCAAATTAGGAAAAAAAATGTGATGATTTTTGAAAAATTGCTATATTTGACCGATTGGGTCGGTGGCGAAGAGGAGGGGGGGGGGGAATTATGTGATTGAATCGATCGAACAAAAAAAATTGTATATTTGTATATCAATTATAAAAAATTGATAATTTGTTGCCATTCAAAAGATTGCATTTTATAAATAACTCAATAACCGCTGAGACAATTTTTTTCAAATTCCACTCAATTTTGAGTTACTCAAAGACGCATCGATTGCAATAAAAAACACTTGAATTCCATTGTTTTTCGCGCAGAAATCGTCGATTTTGTAAAAAAACGTCATTTTTTACGATTTTTTCACAAGTTTTACTGAAATAACTCAAAAACCGCTGAGACGATCATGTTCATAATTTAATCAGGTCTAAGCTATATAAAAACACATCGATTGAAAAAAAAAAAACTCAAATCAAACCATTAGTTTAAGAGAAAACGCGAGCCAAAATTTTGTTTACACACGCACACACACACACACACACACGCACACACACACACACACACACACACACACACACACACACACACACACACACACACACACACGATCTTGAAAATTATCGGGGAGTGTTGTGGTGACCTTGAAACGTGGACATGTGATGAAAAATCGAATTTCGATTTTCGGGGTGATTACAATAACTTCCCTATCCCGGGAAGTTAATAATAAATTTTTAAATGGGATGGTAATTCTTACAAAAAATTTTCTCCGTGTGCAGTGTGAATTTTGTAAATAGAATTAAGTAGTTCATCGATCAACATTCATTTACAGCGATTCGAACTTTATGAAGCTTCATCATCTTCTCTTTTGTAATATTTATTCCATGTCACGGTCATTCGTCGATAACTCATCTCATTCATATTATAATTTGTTCATTTTCATATTGAATGGCCTTTTGAAGCAATAATCATGGTATAACTTTGGTACAAAAATATTGAGGAAAACTTTGTCCTTTATTTTTTTCATGCTGCCGTTCATGTACGTGTTTTCAATCTATGTAAGTGAAAAGTATATTTCTCTTCTTAGCACTCATGACGAATTCTTGTAACATTCTTGTAGCACTTTCATATTTTTTCTCTTGCACTTTCATCAGACTCAGTATGATACTTTATGTCATTTGCAGCCTGAATTTTTTGAGATTTCATAGTAAACCATGTGATAAAATGAGAATGTCACAGGTTTTAGTTAACCGGAAAATGTTAAGAATGTTTCTTAGATATTTCAAAGAAGGTAATGAAAACCTCATCTTGTTGTATATCAACCTCTCGGTTTATCAGTTTTCTGATCAATTGAGTAACCGTTGTTTCTACTATTTTTAACATTTTACCAACTCTTAATTGTGTATTCTACTCAATTGAAATATTAAGATAGCATTATGCAACTGAATAATTTTTTAAAAGAACTAAATGACAATTTTCCCTCTAGCGGAATCAACAAATGGAGGTTCCAGTAAGTTCAAAAAGAAATCTAATAAGTGTGTCCAAGTAGTAACTCGGAAAACTATCATTTTGGTTGTCGTCATCCGCACTCTACACAGCACATGAAATCACTACTATTTTCCCTAATATGAAGTATTTCCTACAGTTGGGAGCAACTCTCACAGTGTAATGGTTTTCAAACCAGCACCGATTGATAATTTTAAATTTGAAATTTGAACCCCGAAAAATCATGTACATAATTATACTTTTGTGTTTATTTACTTTCCAGTAACTTTCGTTTATTTCATTCATTAATTTTGTTGATAATTTATTCTTTGTTCAAAAACGCACCTCACGTACTTGTACATGACTAATTGGATCAGTTTTTTTTTTATTCCACTGGTTTATAGAGAGGTTTTTGCGTTTGCAATTGATGATTAATTAGCAAAGAACAAAAGCCCTCATGAAAAATATTCAGTAAAAAAAGTAATTAATTTTGTTTCCTTTTCAGGACCAGGTTCAGCGCCGCGGAAACTTCAAGTTCGCCCGCTGAGTTCAAGTACCATGATTATTCAGTGGGAAGAACCGGAAACTCCAAATGGCCAAGTGACGGTAATAAGACCGAAAAAAAAGTTTTTTTCTCCACTTGAAAAATTATAAAAAATGATTAACAATCATGAGAACCTCCAGTGTACATGACAGAGAAATGTTTTTCTTTTTACTCAATTTCAGGGCTACAAGGTATATTATACAACTGATTCAAATCAGCCGATGGCCTCGTGGCATTCACAAGTTGTGAATAACAATCAACTAACCACGATATCTGAACTCATACCTCACACAATGTACACAATACGCGTACAAGCACTGACTAGTGTTGGTCCTGGACCACTGAGTCAGCCAATACAAATAAAGACGCAACAAGGGGTGCCAAGCCAGCCGGAAAATCTTTCGGTGGTCGATATCGGGGAAACCTCGGTAATGCTCCGCTGGAGCAAGCCAGCTCATAGCGCTGAAAATATTCTCAGCTATGAGCTATACTGGAACGATACTTATGCTAAGGTATAAACTGTCATGCCATATTGGAAAAGTCATTACTCGAATCGTGAAATAGAATATTCGCTTCATTGTCTTTAAATCGGTTATTTCGAATCGAATTAACTATTGATCTTCTGCTACCACTTGGGTGAGCACAGCCAATTCGATTTCTTTGTGATATGAATTTCAGGCGATTCGTGAATATCAACTTTCCAATTAATGTCATCAGTTAGACAATGTTTAAATAACAATTCTCCGAGCGGAATTTGGATGAATATTTCAAGGTTCATGATGGGATGAAATCAATGTGTTTCTGTTTTCTAACACGTCTGGATTGAATCAATGTCGAAATATCGGCTTGGAAATTTATTGAAATTGATTAATAGTGTAATAAGTCAATATGAAGAAAAATAATCACGAGATCTTCAGAGCTATGAGCGAATTGTTCATTGATGTAGAAAATTGAAGACAGTAGTCTACTGAATTTCGATCATTTTCAAGAATTTTCATCATCACGTCACATTAAAATTCATAATTTTATTAAATTTTCGGAAAATAAAGGGCGTTGCTCGTTACTAGATTGATCGTATTTGTAATATAAAATTCTCCCTGGAATTGAGTATTGAATTACTCTTGTTCTTTCTTAAGGAAAAGCATCACCGCAGAATACCAGTTACGGAGAACTACACGCTCACCGGCCTGTATCCGAACACTCTCTATTATGTATGGCTAGCAGCGAGAAGCCAAAGAGGCGAGGGTGCAACTACTATACCCTATGAAGTTCGCACCAAGCAGTACGGTAAGCAAAGTGAACTCCGAAATACTGATAAAAGCAGCGAGGAGTGCCACCAGTAGGATAGTTATTTTTCGATTTGCATTAACTATTGAGTACAGAATTTCTGATCATATTGATTGATCGATAATGTACTTGTGGTAGTAGTGATACGAATTATAACTCGGGGCACAGCAGGTAGGAACAACGTCAAGTACTCACTAGGCGCTCCAGCAAGTAGCGTAAGCTAAGGAGTATAACCCAATTACTCACATTGAAAACATTTTTCGTTACAACGATAATTTTTGGAGTCGGAAAATCTGATGAAATTTTTTGATATATATTCTTTTAATATTATAATCTGATATATCCGAGAATAAATTATTGAGGAATTACTGAGGCGAAATAAAGAATACGACTGTGTGGGAGAGTGAGAATGACTGCATGCGTTGCAAAACAAGCCATTTTTGGATGCCACTATATATATTTATCTATATATATACGTATATATCATACATATGAATTGCACTAAGCACTGCATTGATATATGTGTGCATTTTGAAGCACCTCTATTTTCATTTTTGATAATTCTATTGTTTAAGACATCTATTGTTTAATTTGAAGTCGTTCCCTCGAATGATGATTTTTAATACTCTATACAGAAATAATAGCTCTTTATCTGAGCCGAGATGAGAATGATAAGATACTCTTAAACTGTTCTTTTGAAAAACTCTTTTTTTTTTTAAACACAATTTCCTTATCTCTATTAATAATGAATTCTTCGATTGTTCAAGGAGTTCATGCTTTTATACATTATATAATCCATTAATCCTGGATTCTATCGATTTTCGTCTTTAACCCTGCAGCCACTGACGATCCTTATCTAGAGCGAAAGTTCACCGTTGAAAATTCGCAGTGGGGAAGAGCCCGAGCGTCAGTTGTAGCTTTCTGTAATAAATATAAGCCTGTTGAAAATAGTTTGTAGATTTTAAAATTGGGTGAAATAAAAGTTGGAAATTGAGGTTTTGGCTAATCTTTATTGTGAATCTCGAGGTGAATTTTTTTATGGACTATCAGTGGCTGGAGTTACCCAAGTTCGCTCCTTCCTCTCTCCTTGTTTTTGTGTGCATCTCCCTTCCCTGCCCTCCCCCTTCTCTTTTTTTCCTTGTTTTGTTTTTATTTTCCTGCCTATAACTGAGTGTTATACAGTACCCGGGGCTCCGCCTCGGAATGTAACTGGACGAGCGATCAGCACAACTGCCATTGAGGTATCATGGGATCCACCGCCAAATGAAAGCACCAATGGAAAGATCGCGTACTACAAACTTCAGGTGGTGGAAACAGGACGCTCTGACTCGGAGGCACGTGTTATAAAGCTCATTGATACCAAATTCACGTTGGATGAGCTGAAAAAATGGACGACTTATCGTATCTGGGTGGCTGCTGGGACCAGCGTAGGTGATGGGCCACCGAGTTACCCTATTACTGTCAGAACTTACGAGGACGGTATGTATTCATTAACAAAGTGAACAAAATATATATATTTTTTTTCAATTTGATTTGATGTGTGGAATAGATTATACAGATGAGATGGTCCATCCAGAGTCTTTATTGATCATTAAAAAGGGGTATAAAGGGGTTTTATCCAGGTAATGGACTAATCTCACTGACATAATTCGAAGATTTTCAGGGAGCCAAAAATATAAAAGCCCGCCACACGGTTTCGGTCATCTATACATATAGCTTTATATATTAAATATTCAATAGTCTGTCGGGACTGAATCCAAAACTGTTAACATTGTTTTTTTTTTTTTTTTTTCAAAAATATTTCAGATGCTATCATACTAATTGTCATCTCAATTTCTCCTCTCTTTCCTTCAATCCATACCACCTTCACACAATGACACCATATATTACTTATTCCGTGATTCAAATATATGTTTGTCTACATAAATAACACCTCCCAAACACGTGATTAATTTTTTAATGTAAGATTCTCCAATATTTGCATACAAAACGTAAAGATAATATGTCAAATTTAGAATACTAAAAGAATAAATAAATGATTCAAACCATCCTGCAAATAATAGTAATATAATTTTTGGCATGATAGCAGAAAGTCCGGACTAAATTTGATGGTATTCTAGAAATGATGAGTTTTTTTTGTCTAAACCACCGTAACTGCGGAGAATCGAAAAGTATCGCGGAATACTTGTACGAATTGGTTATTCGATGCACTATACACTTTCAGAGAAGAGAGAGAAAGAGAGTTGTGGGGCCAATATTTTTGGCTGGCGAGATTTTATATTTTTGGAATGTTGGTAGCATCAAACCACAGGAACGAGGAATTCGGTTGATTTCATAAGAACCCTCGTCCTTTGGTAGTGCATTCGGTGAAAGAATTTATTTTAATTTCTACGTTGTATGTTTCAATTTGTTTTTTTATACTTTTTATGTTGGAATGCTTGCGTTGAAACCAGGAGGACGAGGAACGGTTAAATTACGTTATTTTTTATCAAAGCATCTCGTCCCCAATGGTATCTGTCTAGGAATTTTTTCAGGACCAACCGGAGCCCACAGATTATGTTGGATGCTGATACATTTTATTTTGTTAATTAATTTGAATTCAGCTCATAAATTGATGGAAGAGAGAGGCCTTTTTTTTAATCTATAACAAAATGTTTCCAGGTTCCTCTCTATCCTTTATGCTCGTGATTCGTGACGTTTTATGTTCTCTAATTTTTACATTTAATTTAGTGTACTTTTTATAATTGATTAACAAGAATAACAAAGAAGAAGAAAAAGAGGAAATTGATTTTAAACACGCTAATGAATACTCCCGTGTTTTCTGTCTTTT
Source organism: Coelinius sp. EB29 (assembly GCA_035578325.1). NCBI lineage: Eukaryota > Metazoa > Arthropoda > Insecta > Hymenoptera > Braconidae > Coelinius > Coelinius sp. EB29. The sequence goes on along the minus strand of JAOZGT010000001.1, from coordinate 7,858,616 downwards.
TCTGAATGCATTTGCAGGAGGATATATATTCCAGGTTTTCATAACAGCTAGTACTTAAGAAATATCAACACTCAACATGAAAAATTCTGATCTGATAATTGTATATTACACTCAAACTTCCTATGCTATTATTTCCATTTTTTCTGAAGACTGATGGGGCTCAGAAAAAATATACACACATTTACATTAGTTAAATTCGTTCACTCATTCTTGGTACATAAAATGACAATGACATGAACAGAGAGAGGGGGAGAGAGATAGTTGTCTCGAAGCTGGTATTAGAGATTTTTTCCTATGTTATCCGAGTGGTATCGTCAACTTGAAACGGTTCAAAGTGAATTGTGTAATTGCCAAAGACTGACAACAAACTGTCCCTCCTCATACTCGACATTTTCATGAAGATATACATGAAATCATAACACTGGCATGCGACTCAAAAAAAAACACACAAAAATTGATTTAAAAAATTTATAATCTTTTTCGAATATTACACAATATATATTTCTATCTCTCTGATATAAAGCTCTCTTGTCTTTAGTTGAGATTTAGTTCTATCGTTTGCATATGTTAGAGCATGCTTACGTTTGTTTAAAAATCCCTCGGATGACCTATTCCATCGATTATCGAGCTCTCAATCTTTGGAGTCTAAAAGAAAACCCCAAATCCCCTTCGGACCTTTCTACACAAATACCCTGTTCTTATGCATTCCAATACCAAATACCCGCTGGTTCGTAGTTGTAAAATTGAGCCGAGTCTGCCGACACACACACACACACACACACACACACACACACACACACACACACACACACACACACACACACACACACACACACACACACACACACACACACACACACACACACACACACACACACACACACACACACACACACACACACACACACACACACACACACACACACACACACACACACACACACACACACACACACACACACACACACACACACACACACACACACCAATTTTTGCAAATCGATTTCGAATCTTCGAGAGTCGATCCAAAGAATATTTTCCCACGCATTTTCATTTTATTTCTAAATATATCCCTATCCCTATGAATGGCATGCCGATGCACGGGACATTTTGCTTTACTTTTCAAAGATGATGAAGAACAATATGTATAAAAAATAGAAAATCCTTATCCCTTCCACTTCACCGATCTCGCATGTCGTCCGGATTTCCTCCGACGACAGTACAAAAAAAATCCAATTTTTTTTTTACATTCATAACACGAAAATAACTCGTCACGCATTAACGCGCAATTGAACAATAAACTATATACATATGGTCGTTACATCACCGTCTCTCAATAAGCAAAAGACTAAAATGATGTGCAATGACAATTACAACGGACTTATATATCCTATCCCAAAAAATCCATTCCGCATTGATTCAATTTCGAATCACTTCAACTTACCTTTGGGGGGGGGGGGAGGAACAAAAGAATACTCAATAACATCGAACTCCCAATAATGAAAATTTGAGAAGTAAGACAGAACATTTAATCTGATGCAGACTCGGCGTAGAGAATAAGGCAGTACAATAAAAAAAAGCACCGCTGAAAGCACCCCCCTCGTGTGATTATAAGCTCGCACTCTGTGAAAAGCACCAAATCACTATCATAATATTGCGTACGGGCACTTCAATCACTTTTGGTGGAAACACCATTGCACCAATGTATATAATAATCACAGGTGCATGAGCACAGATGGACCAACTGCAAACAAAATTCTTAAAACCTATTAACAAGCTGCAAATCGAATCAAGCTGTGACATACCACCCAGAAACTTTGAAAGAGGTTATCAAATGAAGCAACATATTTTGCAGTAGGCTCTTTGTGTTTATTCACTAAATTTGTCACGTATTTGATCTCACGGTTTATAAGATAGTTCATGCACAATATTTAATAAATGTGTCGAGCACCAGTAGGCACGGAGAGCACCCTAATATCATCTGAGGCGAGACCTTGGTCTCACAACTGACACTCTCTGGTGGATATATCCATATAAATAATATGATTATTTCTTCTACCTGACCATAAAAATTTTGGTATGCGAGGAAAGCCATCCAGAGTGCGTTAGATGTGTGGCCGAGCGTGTGAATGAGTGCGTGAGTGCGGATATAAAACAAGAGGTCAAATGTTAAAACGATATACATACATATATGTATATACTATGAGCAAGGAATAAAAAAACGTATAGAAAGTGAGAACCAATGGTGAAGAAGATTAAGAAGAAAGAAGGGTCGACGAAGTGTATATACATATATATATTGCTTCAGAGAATATGAGAGGTGGGAAGGTGGGTTAGGAGGAATGGGAGGGGGTGGTCAAATCGAGGGTGAAATGTTATATACCGAAAGTCAATGATATAATAAATATCGGGCTAGTCAAGGGGGAAAGAGATTCCTTAGTGATGGGAGGAGATACGTACGTTCTTATCTCGACAAAACGAATGGAAAGTTTTCTTCACACTTTTTTTGCAATTTCCGAAGTGCTAACTTTAGGTACATTTGAATACCAATATAATTGATTTCTCAGAAATGTCAACATCTTATTGATACATACGGTATACTCTTATACCGGCGTTTATACGATATTTAATAGTGTATCAATTAAATTTGTGGTGATCCAGCATCCAGCGTCTCTCCTCAAGAACGGAAGAGGACATGATGCTTACTTGTGTTACGTTGGTTTTTTTTATCTTTTCTTCTTGTAAAAATAAATATGTATGGGGGGGGGGGGGATGTTCACCCTCACCCTTCATTCATTCTTACTTATACATAATTTTGATAGAAATTTTGTGTGAAGCAGTACCGATTCTGTCGCAAGCACCAGTTTTATTTTTTAACGTGAAGATTATTTATTGTCGTTTTTAATTACCAATTGTATGAAAGTGAAATGATCCTTTCATGAGCGCTTCATTTTTTCATGAAAGAAATAACAGAGTTAATGAAGAATATTGAATAAATAAATTGGAATGTTAATCGCACATTAAAGTCCTTTGAACGAATACTTTTTTGCAATACTAAACTACTCTGTGCATGGGACTCGACCAGTTTTTTCATCATCTGTCTGTAAGTTATCAGATAATTTTAATGATTCGATCGTATGTATATTTAACGCCTTTACTCCACCTTACACATATGTTGTGCATTCACATATATATATACTATATACTATAATGATGTTGGACATATCAAGCGACTGCGCATCTGTATTTTGACCACGTCTTGCGCGATCTAGAGTATTACTATTTTGATTTTTCTTCATACAATTTGTTCATATGATTTTTCTAAAATTTTATTTATATTCAAGTATTTGAAGGGTACTGTAAAGTTGGACTGGCAGGTTTTAGTAGCTGCAAAACATTTATTGGCCCTCTCCCCCCGAGGGCTTCGGCTTGTATTTGTCATATTGAATTCACTGAATTTTATTTTGTTTTATTGTTTATATTTATTCTCTGTCAACGTATATCACCAATACCCAAGTAATGTACGCATGGTACTATTTGTCCAAAATCTTTATTTACGCAAATGATACATATGTATTATATATTACAATATTTTCAAGACCAGTAGTGGGATAAAATTGCTAGCTGATGACGGAATATTGCAGCGGTTTGTAAAGATAATTTGAAATTGTTACATTATGATTATAGCAAAATGTGTCTAGAATTCATTGAATGGGTGTTCATCACTGATATGTGAGCGAATGGGAGCGAGGGGTGCATAAATTCCAATATTTCGCAAAACTCGACGATAAGATGTAAATAAATTAACAAATAGAATGGAACTCGCCCCAGACTACTACGAATATTTCCCAACTCTCCACCTGCCCTTCATCATATCGAACGCCTCGTCCATAACTTACTGCCGATGCATCAAGTAGTTTCTGATATATTTCAATCTCACATTGATAATCCTCAATTGCACATTACATTGCAAATTAATGTGCGAGTGATAACGCGACGCTTGTGAGTTACTCGGGTTTCTTCTACTCCCCATTATAATTGATCATTTACATACGTTGGTATTCACCCTCCTTTTTTTTGTTGTTTCATGCTCCTTAAACTTTGCCATAATGCATCAATCCCACGTTTTTATTTTTATTTTTTCCGCAAGCATAATATGGGTCTTCTTTTGATGCGTCTGGAATTAAGGAGGCAAACTTGTTTCATCGATTCATCCTATTTATGGATTATCACTAGTTATTAATTGTTTGTCGAGGAGCTTTGCAATTTTTTCAAGGTGACTTTATCTTGAGCATCAATCGTCATTTTCCTCGAAGATAACATTTAAAAAATTTTATTACTTCGCTCCCATAATTCGAGATGCATGCATTTGAGCCTGTAGTTACTTTATATTTGGAGTAGTGATTGTGCATGCCAAAGCGAAAGAGAAAGGAAAATAAATCAGTCAAATAAAAGAATTAAGAAAATTGAAAATATTCTCACGTCTCCCGCCTCTCTGTGATGAACCGGAAACTGAGAGTACCAAGTTGTCAGTTCATTTCCATTATTTGCAATTTTTTCTTAATAAACAGACCGATTATTGACAATGAATCATAAAAACTTATTTTGCATCTTCGATAAATTGTCATTTTTTGTCCATGGCGAAAACGAGCTGAAGCGTGAAAGTATATGAGTGGATTCTCCCTATTATCACTATTATTATCAATTTTTTTTTTATACAGACTAGTGAAATGCAAACGCTGTGAATGCGAGCCCCCAGGAGACTGGATAACCGGCAATGTTGGAGGAGAAATAACTTGTTTATTTATTATTTATCCCAATTTGATTGCATGAAGTACAAATGTTTGTAAATCTAAAAAAAGCGCATGAGGAAGGTATGACTGATAGCGGAGAATAATTCAAAGTGATATAACAAAAACAAGTAGATGCTATCCAAAAATGTTCTGATACCATAAATTACCTCTTCTTAATCTAATAAACACTTTTTTAAATTAATTCATGTACGTGAGAAATTGACACAAAATTTTACGAGTTTTCTGTTTTCCCACTTTTTTGGCGACAATGTGGGGCACAGATGTCAAAAGTGAGTATCCATTCTACCTTGAACCACCATCGAGTTCTTTAACGATATTTTTTTTTTTTAAGACAATCTGATATCAAAATTGAGGAATAATTGAAATCGAAGTGATGTATTTCTTTGTTGTTTAACTCACCACGAGTGGAATAATTATGTACCCGTCTCGCTAGGACAAACGAAAAAAGAAAAGAGAATAATTTTTTTTGCTTACTTCTGAAGACACAGCAGGAAGCAAGTTCGGCTACCGTAAAATGCAGGAGCTCGCGAGTTTTTGTTGTTTTCATAATTTTCATTTCCATTATTTTTCACCTATTTAATTTTCAAACATTAAAGCAATTATGAGTTCTTATTTTAGCTAGCCAGACAATTGTTACTCTTTTTTCGAAACACGTTTGTGGGTGTACAAAGTATCATAAAAACGCACAGCAGAAAGCAATTGTTATTCATTTGTTGAAATAAATCCCAAAATATTCGTTTTTGACGTAATCACGCATTCAATATTATTTCATTTGCTAATTCATTCAATTTTTTATATATATCACAGAAATCGTTGAATCGTAGTAGCTGTGTTTTCCATGATTAAATTGCTCGCGACAACAATGTAGGTAGGCAGTGGCAATGCTGATTTGGTTGGAAAGACCTTGTTTTTCCTCATTAATTTTTACATTCACGCCTAATTGTTTATTATTTCTGTAAATTATGAACGGCGTAACCACTCATCATACGTCGGATACTGGATTGTCCATGACGGGCAAATATTATTTACCAAATCATAATAAACTAAATAAGCTCCTTAGGACTGAAGCATGGATAGTCAAGTGGAAAATACACAATATGTTTTTTTTTTAATTGTGAGAAAAAAAAGTCATCATGTTTATGTTCTTTTTGTGATTATTTTTTGGGCACAGCTTATGCGATGTTATGAAGCACAACACTCATTTATTAATCACATTTATCATTACGGATGTATATTGTCAACTTTGTAGATAATAAACTGATATTATTTTGATTCTCATCATGGACTCTCCAATAATACCGTCGGTGAGAATATAGTCGTTCATTAGTCGTTCAATACTCAACGTGAGAAGAAGAGTTACGAGAGGAACAAGAGATCTGTATTTATTCAGCTAAAAGAATTATTGGTATTCAAATGGGGGGAACTTTAGATGGTAGGGGTGTGATTTGAAAAACAAAAAAAAAATGTTCAGGAGTATGTGATTTACTTCACGAATCGTCTATACGTTACGCTGTCTGAGTGTGCATCCGTGAATTTTTTATTTTCATTCAATATCCATCTTCCTGTATAAACCGATTAATCCTGCATTGAATCGTTTTCTCACTTTGTCCATGTGTTTTTCATTTGATTTTGAATTAACAATTGTCTACCTCCCCCCCCCCGCCCCCCCCCCCCCCTCTCCTATTTCATTCGATTATCTCTGCTTTTGATTAATTCATATCCAATAGAATTAAATTCATTGCATGTTACCTTTTTTAATTGATTTTATCATTTTACATTCCCATATTATTGACATTTTAGCAGGATTACGGTTCGGATTTATTTCTTTTTTTATCATTTGAACCATTCATTTTGTTTCCAGATTCCCAAAACCCAGATATTATCATTATTATAATTTAATATTTTATCGTGTATGAATGCTCGTAAACGTGTTTGCATATGATGGGACGTATGATTCAACCATTATCCTTTGATTTTGTACGAAAATTAATATTGAGTTGCGTTACAGTGCCAGGAAATCCTCAGGACGTCAAAGCAACAGCTATAAATTCAACAACCATCAGAGTCGAATGGAAACCACCACGTATCAAAGATCAAAATGGCGTTATTCGTGGATATCACGTTCATGTGCAGGAAGTTAGAGAAGAGGTAGGAGACTTAGTTATTTTCATTCAACTACCCATAATTTCACTATTATAATAAATCCATTTGAAGGGCAAGGATTTACTGAATGAACCAATACGACGAGACGTTCACGATGAGGGTGTACTAGCAATCAATATCTCTGGCCTACAGCCAGACACAACCTACCACGTACAGGTTGCAGCGCTGACCAGAAAGGGCGATGGGGATCGTTCGCCGCCAGCTAAAGTTAGGACACCCGGAGGAGTACCAAATCGTCCACAAGTTAATGTGAAGTACGTGAAGTGCCGCAACAATTAGATCCATCAATACAAACGCAATACGAATTCCATAAAATAGTCCTTAGCATTAACAAACAATTCCAATATTTTCTCTGCTCTTTTCAGAATCATCAAACAGGATCCAATAACGCTGGAGCTTGAATGGGCAAAGCCGACACAAGCTTCTGGCCAATTGATTGGTTATCGAGTAAAATATGGTATTAAAAATCACACACTCAGGGAAGAAATCATAAATAATACTCACCAATTTACCTACAAGATCAAGGACGTTGAGCGAGGGGTACATTACGAATTTCGTGTAGCCGGTGAAAATGAAAATGGTGTAGGTCAGGAGACAGTGAGATACTGGGAGAGTCCCGAGGGTGAGCCGACAGGACCCCCAACAAATCTGTCATATCACTTCCAAACACCTGATATTGTCTGTGTCACTTGGCATCCACCGAAACGTGAGCACAGAAATGGCCAGATAATTCATTACGATGTTGAGTTTCATAAGAAAAATGATCACAGTGCAATTGAAAGTCGAAATACAACTCAAACGAGGGCTGTATTCACTAATTTAGAAGGAGCTACAGAATATGTATTTCACGTGAGAGCTCGTACCTCAAGGGGCGCTGGTCCGTATTCGGAAAAAATAACTATTCTGACAGAGAAGGACATTGGCCGCGCACCGATGGACGTGCGAGCAATTGCGACATCAGAGTCTAATGTTGAGGTTTGGTGGGAGCCAGTGCCAAATCGGGATAAAATTATTGGCTACAAAATTTTCTATACGATGACGGCTGTTGAGGACTTGGACGAGTGGAAGCAGAAACTCGTTGGTATGACAGAGTCTGCTGATTTGGAGAATTTGGAGCGTGACACTGAGTACGCTATTGCAGTGGCTGCTAGATACAAGGGAAGAATGGTAGATACTTTGGGTAGATTGAGTCAAAAAGTGACGGTCAAAGTTAAGCCAGAGGATGTACCACTTAATCTACGTGCTTCTGATACGTCAACCCACTCAATGACACTATCATGGACACCTCCAATAAGACTGAATCCCATAAACTACAAGGTATCCTTTGACGCCATTAAGGAGTTCGTTGATTCTCAGGGAATAACACAAATGCAAATACTGCCTCGTAGAGTTATAACCCTCGACCCACAGGCAACTACAACGACAATCGATGAACTACAGCCATTTACAACTTATAATGTTAACGTTAGTGCAGTACCACCAGACTCTTCACACAAACCGCCAGCTAAAATAACCGTTACGACGCAAATGGCAGCACCAAAACCTATGGTTAAACCAGATTTTTATGGTGTTGCTAATGGTGAAACGATACAAGTTATTCTACCACAGGCGTCTGAGGAATATGGACCAATAGCGTATTACTACTTGATCGTTGTACCAGAGGATAAGTCTACGATTAACAAACAGCCCGATGAATTCACCGAGGATATGATTAACGGAAAGGGGGCTAAACAAGATAAGGAAACTGCACCCTATATTGCTGCTAAATTTTCACACAGAGCCATTCCATATACATTCCATTTAGGGAGTAATGAAGAAATTGGAGGTTTTGTGAATAAAAAATTGGAATCGAAAAAGCGGTATAGGATATTTGTAAGGGCGATTGTCGATACACCTAAAAAGGTATTTATTCTCTCCTGTACCTAACTTGCAAAAAAATTACACTTGTTCTTAGTATCATGTTTAAAACATTCATCATAGTAAAATTCTAGCACCGTTAGTAAAGAGAAGTTATTGCTAATTCATGTTGAAACTTTGTAAATGATTTGTAATGATTTACCGTATTGACTCATTCTCTTAATATCGTCGCCGTAGAGTGAAAAGGGCGTAAGTGCTAAAATTCTTTGATTTTTTTTTTGTAATAACAAAGGGGCGTATTTTTTTTTTATCTTAGAAATGAGATGTGTTATCTCTCAGGAAGGATTTTAGTTGATAAATTTTTGTAGTAACAAATGGGCGTAATTCCGCAAAGTTAATCAAAAAGGGACGTATCTCCAGCACATATGCCCCTTTGTTTTTATCTGTTCTAGTTCATGTTAATAAAAAATAATCACAAAGGGGCGTATCTTCAGCACATGCGCCCCACTCATCTTACGATAAGCTGAAATTTAATGTGAAAGGGGCGTAAGTGTTATTTTTCAAAAAAAATGAAAGGAACGTAAGTGGAGACACGCTCCTGTCTTATTATACAGGGAGGCGATTACGAACATAAAGTGCGGTGGTGGGTGCGATGAGAAAACAATGGATAATCTGTCAATTAGCCAATCAGGAGCCGAAATTTCTGTGCTCGACCGCGCGAATTGCATGTTCGTAATCGCCTTCCCGACTAGCACATGTTTTCTGAGTTTTTAGTGCGCGCTTCGCGCGCCTGCGCCTTCATTTGTTTACCGGATGTACGTCATCATCAATATCGATATTATTCTCCATTCGACTTTCGAGATTGTTTCGATATTTTCGAGTTCGATACGATTTTACCGTAACATCTCCTTTTACAATACTAGTAAAACATTATGGCGCGGCCGCGCATGCATTTTTGTGAGGGTTCTCATGAGAATTCCCATGAAAACTGCTCATGAGAAGTACGCCATGACACTTTTTGCATGTACCTCCGCCATGACACTTTCCAGTGTATGCTTTTGACGTGGACACGTCTTACTTCCCGTTCTGAGAAAAAAACGACACCGATACCGAGACACCGTGACACCGACACCGACACCGACACCGACACCGACACCGACACCGACACCGACACCGTAACATTTCTAGAAATTTCTAGAATCTTCTTGAAAATTCGAGAACCGTTTGGGAGATTCATTTCAATTCTCCGAATATTGTTCAATGTTTCTAGAATGTTCCAGGACATTATGGAACTTTCTAGAAATTTCTGGAATTTAGTCGAAAAATCGAGAACCGTTTGGGAAACTCATGTCGATTCTCCAAATATCGTTTCATGTTTCCAGAATGTTCCAGAACATTCTGGAACTTTCTAGAAATTTTTAGAATCTTCTCGAAAATTCGAGAACCGTGTGGGAGATTCATTTCAATTCTCCGAATATCGTTTAATGTTTCCAGAATGTTCTAGGACGTTATGGAATTTTCTAGAAATTTCTGGAATTTAGTCGAAAATTCGAGAACCGTTTGAGAAACTCATGTCGATCCTCCACATATCGTTTCATATTTCCAGAATGTTCTAGGACGTTATGGAATTTTCTAGAAATTTCTGGAATTTAGTCGAAAATTTCAGAACCGTTTGAGAAACTCATGTCGATCCTCCACATATCGTTTCATGTTTCCAGAATATTCTAGGACGTTATGGAATTTTCTAGAAATTTCTGGAATTTAGTCGAAAATTCGAGAACCGTTTGAGAAACTCATGTCGATCCTCCACACATCGTTTCATATTTCCAGAATGTTCTAGGACGTTATGGAATTTTCTAGAAATTTCTGGAATTTAGTCGAAAATTCCAGAACCGTTTGAGAAACTCATGTCGATCCTCCACATATCGTTTCATGTTTCCAGAATATTCTAGGACGTTATGGAATTTTCTAGAAATTTCTGGAATTTAGTCGAAAATTCGAGAACCGTTTGAGAAACTCATGTCGATCCTCCACATATCGTTTCATGTTTCCAGAATGTTCCAAGACATTATGGAATTTTCTAGAAATTTCTGGTATTTCCTCCAAAATTTGAAAATCATTTGCGAAACTCATGTCGATTCTCCAAATATTGTTTAATGTTTCCAGAATGTTCCAGAACAGTACGGAACTTTTTAGAAATTTTTAGGATTTGCTAGAAAAGTCAAAAACTAGCATTAGGTTACTTAGTGCGCGCCCTGCGCGCCTGCGCCTTCATTTATTTACCGGATGTACGTCATCACCAATATCGATATTATTTGCGATTCAACTTTCGAGATATTTTCGATTATTTCGAGTTCGATACGATTTTACCGTAACATCTCTTTTTATAATATGGACTAGCATATGTTTTCTGAGTTTAGTGCGCGCTTCGCGCGCCTGCGCCTTCATTTGTTTACCGGATGTACGTCATCATCAATATCGATATTATTTACCATTCGACTTTCGAGATATTTTCGATATTTTCGAGTTCGATACGATTTTACCGTAACATCTCCTTTTATAATATGGACTAGCATGTTTTCTAAGTTTAGTGCGCGCTTCGCGCGCCTGCGCCTTCATTTGTTTACCGGATGTACGTCATCATCAATATCGATATTATTTACCATTCGACTTTCGAGTGTTTTTCGATAATTTCGATTTCGATACGATTTTACCGTAACATCTCCTTTTATAATATGGACTAGCATATGTTTCCTGAGTTTAGTGCGCGCTTCGCGCGCCTGCGCCTTCATTTGTTTACCGGATGTACGTCATCATCAATATCGATATTATTCTCCATTCGACTTTCGAGTTTTTTTCGATAATTTCGATTTCGATACGATTTTACCGTAACATCTCCTTTTATAATATGGACTGGTCGTTACGCCTGTTTGTTAGAACATTTTTTATCAACGGATTTTCGGTCAGAAATTCGATGAGAAACCGAAAAACATCGATTTTAGACATACGCCCCTTTAACTTTAAAAATAGGGTTTTTGGCACTTACGCCCCTTTCACTCTACAGCGACGATATATATATATATATATGAGATCTTATATTTTATCTGATATTTTTTTTATCTACATAGCACTTGTATACATCATCACCGTTCTCTGAGTATCTTTCACTTGACATGAGAGAGGTGCCACCTGGTGAACCACCAAGCAGACCAAATCCTGATAATCCAGTGGACGGTAATCCAGAAATTTCCGTAACAAACAGCGGCCAAGAGCCCGGTATGGTGTGGGTAGTTGGTCCAATAATAGCAGCATTGATGGTCAGCGTTTGTCTTGTATTACTGTTTGTTATAAGAAAGTAAGTATAGACACCTAATAATGAGCCATGATTAGTGAATTATAAACTATTATTTATGATATATGCGTAATCTTGGCATCCAATTAGACGCAGACAGCCGTGCAAAGCACCGGATCAGGCAGCTGTCACTAGGCCCCTTATGGCAGCAGACATAAGCTCAAATCACGCACCGTCGGATCCAGTTGAGATGAGACGACTAAACTTTCAAACTCCTGGCATGATATCTCATCCACCCATTTCTATCAGTGAACTTGGTAATCACATTGAGCGTCTCAAGGCCAATGACAATCTTAAATTCAGTCAAGAGTATGAATCTATTGAACCGGGACAACAGTTTACGTGGGATCATTCTAATATGGAAGTTAATACCTCGAAGAATCGTTATGCCAATGTTATTGCTTACGATCATTCGCGAGTTATTTTACAAACTATCGATGGAATTCCGGGCTCTGACTACATCAATGCCAACTACTGCGATGGATACAGAAAACAAAATGCTTATGTTGCAACACAAGGACCATTGCAGGAGACATTTGCTGATTTTTGGCGAATGTGTTGGGAATTGAGAACGAGTACAATCGTTATGATGACTAAATTAGAAGAACGAACGAGAATAAAGTGCGATCAATACTGGCCCAGTCGTGGCTCCGATACATACGGCCAAATGACTATTACAATAAGTGATATCCAGGAATTGGCAACTTATTGTATCAGAACATTCCAAGTTTGTAGAATGGGCTATTCAGAGAGACGCGAGATAAAACAATTACAATTTACAGCTTGGCCGGATCACGGTGTGCCGGAGCATCCTGCTCCATTTCTACAATTTTTACGGCGTGTCAGAACGCTCAATGTGCAGGACTCAGGACCCCTAGTTGTTCATTGTAGTGCTGGTGTAGGCAGAACTGGTTGTTTCATCGTAATTGATTCTATGCTTGAGAGAATAAAACATGAAAAAATGATTGATATTTATGGTCACGTAACGTGTCTACGTGCTCAACGTAATTACATGGTACAAACTGAGGATCAGTACATATTCATTCATGATGCACTTTTTGAAGCAGTGATATGTGGCAATACCGAAGTACCGGCGCGTAATTTACATTCCCATATACAAAAATTGATGCAACCCGAATTGGATAATATAACGGGTATGGAGCTCGAATTTAAAAAATTATCCAATATTAAAGCCGACTCAACTCGTTTTATATCGGCAAATTTACCATGCAACAAACACAAAAATCGATTGGTACATATATTGCCTTATGAATGTACAAGAGTATGTTTACAACCTCAACGTAATATCGAAGGCTCGGATTATATCAATGCAAGTCTCATCGATGGTTATCGTTATCGCGGTGCATATATTGCCACTCAGGGACCGTTAAACGATACAACTGATGATTTCTGGCGTATGCTTTGGGAGCATAATTCAACAATAGTCGTTATGTTGACTAAATTGAAGGAAATGGGAAGAGAAAAGTGTCACCAGTATTGGCCATCTGATCGGTCAATTCGCTATCAGTGTTTTGTTGTTGATCCAATTGCCGAATACAACATGCCCCAATACATATTGAGAGAATTTAAAGTAACTGATGCACGTGATGGTGCTAGTCGCACTGTCAGACAATTTCAATTTATCGATTGGCCAGAGCAGGGTGTACCAAAGTCTGGCGATGGTTTTATTGATTTCATTGGACAAGTGCATAAAACTAAAGAACAATTTGGACAGGATGGTCCCATTACTGTTCATTGCAGCGCTGGTGTGGGTAGAACTGGTGTTTTCATCACACTCAGTATTGTTCTAGAGCGTATGCAATATGAGGGAGTTGTCGATATCTTCCAGACTGTGAGGATACTACGTACACAGCGTCCTGCAATGGTTCAAACTGAGGTAACACATTTTGATTTCGTTTAATATGTTACATTAAGGTACATTGAAAGCTACGAGTGAGGTTAGGTGAACAAATTTGTTTGAAGTCTCGAAAAAAGATGGAAAAATTGGCATAAACTCTCAGATTAATTTTATATAATAATTAAAGGGTTTATGCGGTGTTCTTAATGCCACTTTATTATCGTCAATGATTTCTTATAAAAATTGTTGGACATAACCTAGCACTAGGCGGTCACGCTACAGGGAGTGAGATGGACAGGGGATTAGAAAGAGATTGTTGTCATGCAATCATCTGTTGAAATTTATTGTGCAATATATCTACGTGAAAAGTTGGCGGAATCAATCAGGAATTGTCGACTGAATATCGCTCTTCACCGTGGTAGATTTTTTTTTAAGGGTCGAAGGTCAATTTTTTGTGTGGGCAAATAACTTCCTGTAAAAATCATTGAATTTTATCCCACTCCCATTTGACCGTGTATATTTTCAATTAATCATATTTTTTCCATCCAACGTGACAAATTTATCATAAAATTTGAGAAAATGAAAAAAAAAGTGCTTTTATAGGTGAGAATGTAACTCAGTAGGGGGTCGATTGTGAAGGCTGAAGCTTTCAATGTACCTTAATATACCTCATGACGAGATTATTACCAAGTAGTTGATATGATTAATTTGAAATAAGAGAATCTGAGTTCTAGAATTATCTCCTCTCGGTATCATTAAAGCTCATGAATAAGACATTAATTTCATTCCAATGAGCAATGACTTAATAATTCTGTAAGAAATATAAGAAGTCACAGTTTTTCGAACTCAGTTGCAGTTTGTTCCTGAATTCCTGACCTCTAATGACCAATTTTCATATTGTCTTCTAATAACTCAAGGGGATACAGTTAATTTGAAACTTATTTGAATGGGGTGACGATATTTATAATTTTTTTTTTCTCTTTCAATCACGTGTATCTTGAGAATAAAAATTCTCCCTCTAGATGAAAATTAACTGTTTTCTTTTTTTTTTTCAGGACCAATATCAATTTTGCTATCGTGCAAGTTTGGAATATTTAGGATCATTCGATCATTACGCCAACTGACAACCAGAAACACGCCAGTCTAGGGAACCAACGAGTGACCGAGGAGAGCGTCACATTAGGAGTCGGGAGAGTACTGGAGATAGGGCAAAAGTGCGGCGTGTTTAAATAGAAGAGGAAAATTTAAGGAGGATCAAGAAAGAAAGAAATAACAGTTAAAAATCACTTGTGAATATGAAAACATGCAGCTTCATTTTTGCCCTTAAAGAGCAGCTCGTTTACTGCGATCATAATCGTTGTGTTTTGCAAGCTTGCTGGGAGAGACAATGAGTGGATGATAGTTATTGCGTTTTAAAAACTACTGTAAATTGCAGTGTAAAACAGTTAATGGTTGTAATGACGATAGAAAATGGATAAAAAGAAATAGGCAATGAAAATCAATACTGTATTTTGTTCGTGTGATTTTGCGCTAGATTGCAATTAACAAATGGAAATTTTCATTCTCGCTCGTTGGTAGAGTATCGAGGAATAACGCTATAGGACAATTTCAAGTTCAATTAACAATTTGATAAGGCGAAAATTAATCGAAATTAGCTTGAAAACAATCTCCAATTACATTAAAAGAGAAAACAAATTGGTCAATTATGACCGTCAAACTAAGACTGCCATTCCGAACACGTGTCCGCCGGTTCCATAATTCAAAAAATGTCATCTGATCCAATGTTACGTGATTTGTTTACATTTCAAAACGGAGCGTGATGAATTTTCCACAACTTGAACTCAAAATACGGTAGTGAGAGTATCCTTTGTCTTAAATTTTTCTTCGAAGTTACTCAAGAATTACGAATAATGGTAAACACATATTTGGGAGTGAATCAGATTTAATGAGATTGATAGACTCGGGACTCGGCGATATTTGCGTCTCTCGACACACAGATACTTGGTATTAATCGAGCTGAAACATATCGGAATATGAAGAATCTTCATTGCAATTGTAATGTCTCTATTTGAGAATAAAAAATACAACCATACGAAAATTTCCTGATAATTCCTTATCGACACGTCTCTATCGTAATTCGCTATGACTTTCAAGATAGAGATTAACATTGATATTTATTATCCAACTTTCAATCTGCGTTCTCACACCTGTTTTGTCGTATTTTTCACCAAGTCCCTTTCACTTTTTGAGGAGAGTGAAACGAACCATTCGATGAAAGGAAATTCTTGAGCATCGCGTCGCGTAAAAAAAATTACAAATCAAGAGAGAGGCTCACTCTCAATTTAAATATGCAGAAGAAATATGAAATAAGGAAAAATAGACTCGACTCAGGGCTCGTATTATGCTCTACACTGAATGAAGGAGGGATGATTGCCAAATAGTGACAATTATATCCTCCATTCAATGTGTATTTAATAATCCCTATTCCATTTCTAGGGAATCTTAAAAATCGAACAAAGAGTAATGAAAATTTTCGCTCACTAAAATAATGAAGAACATTTTAAAATTGATGTACTGCCAAAAAATTATGATTTTCAAACACTACATTTTTTTTCAATTGAGCAAAAGAAAAACATTAATTAGTAACAATTCTGATTACACTACCTTGAAAAAGATTACGTAGGTGTTAAGGCCATTGTAAGTTTAGAGATTAAGAGAGTTTAATGCCATTAGGTTTGAAACGATAAAATAATTATAAGAAGGGCACTTAAGGAATGAATGAATGTGAACGGTGCCTATTATGTATGTAATAGAAAGAGAAAATTCCATACTAAACGTAGCACATGTTTGTGGAAGAAAAATAATTTACATAAGAGCACTATATGTTAAAAAGCATGCAATATTGTCCGATGGCCCTTATTGGAATCTGAGCTATGGGGATATGTGATATATGATATCTGGTAGCGAGAAAAAAATCATTATGAGTTAACAAATTCAAAGCTGCATAGGCGAGTACGGCAAAATGAGCCGTCTTCAATTGTCATTAACTTGAGTTTGGCAGAGAAAAATTCGATAATTTTTTTTTATTAACTTTGGAGATCTTTTCTTAAGCTTTAAAATAAAATTAATTTCAAACAAGTTCTACTATTTGTTCAAAAAGTGAAAATCACCCTATCCTTGAACACGTGAAGTGTTAGCTCAAATTCGCCATGTTTACCTAAACTCCGCCCATAGATCAGATCCCATGTACAAAGCTCCGATCACTCGCATACTTTTACCGCATAAGCTCCGATCACTCATGATCACTTGCATACCCTCCCTCAATTATTTATAACTTTATTCAAACAAAAAAAAAAGATCGATACACGATATATCAAGGTGAAGTAAAAAGAAAAAAAAGAAAACTCGTTCATTATCTTAGTGACCTGACCATTACTTTTACAATTACAATTACAATTCCAATCCAATTACAGGAATTACCAATCCTAAATCTTTTGATATTTGAAAAAGAAGTGAAGTGTAGAAAAAAAAAGTTTTGAACTCATCGAGTATTTCAAAGTAATATTAAAACATTTTTAAAATCCTTTAGCCTGTACGGACAATAAATAAATACTTATTTATATTCTCCAATTTTTGCAATTTATATCGTAAGTTCATTGCTGATATTTTTCATGGGCTACTAACGTTAAAATTATCCACAAATTTTAACGTTCTCGAGAAAAAACGTTATTGATTGTGTGAAAAATAATTTCCTGGAATTGGTTTGGTGAAACTCTTGAACAAAACTAAATGCTTGAGATTGAAAGGGTTGTATATTGAAATTTATTTTTCTCCCGTGATCCAACGAAATACTTCCATTGAGTTATTACCGTATTTTAATATTGCCCCATATAGTAAGACTTGTCCTATGATTGAAAATCGTATCTATTTTCAGAGAGTAAGGAAAAAAAAGGGGAGAAGGGCGAGGGAAATCGCTAAAAGCGGGCAATTTATTTGCTCCATGCTGTTCTGTGGGCTTAATCAATGAAAATTTTAACATCTTTGGAAATTATTTATGTTTCCGAGATAACCCTTAGTTCGTTTCATCACACTTTCGTAATGATAAAGTTTTTTCTTACAATAATTCTTTGGCCTTATCGCTGGATTTATTCGGGGAATTCATGAAGCAAGAATTTGCTCGCAGTTCAGTGGTTCTTTTTCTACCCTCTTATCCTCTAAAAGCGGAAATACAAGGGCCCGGGAATTCACGACTATGTGTACATAAATGCACTGTTTGTCATTGAGTAGGATTGAACACGAATCAGTTATAAGCATTTATTCCAAAGGATGAAGAATGAGAACGTAGAATCTATAAGGAGAAAAGATAAGAAATATACGCGTATTTTAACAGTCTATCCAGGATAATAAGATTTCGCGACGTTGAATGTAAAGCAGAAAAAAAATCCACTCCCCTCCCCGAACCCCTCTCACATCCCATTCTGATTCGTGGCATCGAGTTTAATTTAACATCCTTTTTAATATTTTATATATATGATGTTTTTTACATATTTTTTATGGGAAATAAACTGCATTTAGAATGCTACGTGACTTAAGAAAAGGAAGAAAATTTAGTTCTTAGATTTTCAATAAAACTAATGCCGTCTCGGCGTGTAGCTAAAAAAATTCTCTAATTCATTATGAAAACTGTTTTTTTACGGTTCAAACCACGTACTACTTAATTTTTATGATTGGTATTTATATGCTTTTTATTCTTTATTTTTAATGATCAATGCATTCATTATTTATTCATCAAATTCCATTATGCGCCGATGAAATTGTTGCTTTGAAATTTAGCTATCATCATTCATTAAAAGTAATTTTTCTCATTGGTAAATTAATTATTTGTTTCATTATGTCACTCGAATCCTACGTCAGTAGGATTTTTCACATTCCAACTTATACTATTGTCCATAAAACCCTTTGATGAGTCAAATTTCATAAGTTTTGACACGATCAGAGATATTACCGTTGAAGGACATTAATACTTGTATTATTATATAAACGAAAAAAAACAATTCACTAAAAATTAATAGACAATTTGCAGCAAACGGGAAACCCGAATACGATCCATTTCTTAATACTGAATGAATTTTCTCATCATGAATGTATAATTTAGTTTGTAAATTATTAACGTATCTTGAATAAGAGAAAAATTTCAATTCATATTTTGAATGATTTTGCATCGTCATATTGTGAAATAATTTTTCACTCAATAGAGCGGTACTCTAACACGTCTTTGGATGTCCATAAGCCATTTTGATCCCATGGATATGTTTTCCCAAACCGAATGGGTAACGATGAATAAATGTACAACAAAGAACATGTGGTTAAATATGAAAAACTAAATTATGTCAAATACTGAAGAACGTTGAAAGAATGGGAAATTATTTTGTGATACTTTCTTGTCAGAAAGAATACAACAGTACAGGCTGAGGCAGAGAAATAAATAGTAAACCAATAAATTATTGTAGAGAAATGAAGAGAAACGGAATGATTATTGTGTAGTAGGACAAGGAGAAATACCATGTACATTATGTATCATTGTATGTGGCATAGAATAGAAACTAAGAATGTAAATTTTGGTTATTTATTTGACATCAAATTTTTCCCTTCCATCCCCTCAAACAGAATCACGTCGGAGATGAATTCTCCGATAAATCAGTCAAAACTTGGAGATAACTTGCTTATTGATCCAAACTGTCGAAGCAAGCACTTAGAAATAGTATGTACAGGAAAGAGATGAATTGAACAATGACTTGGGATACAATTATTATAACAATGGTGCAATTTAATTAAATAATATCAGGCTGTTGTGCTCCGGCTGATGTTGTAGGTGGGCTCTTAGCCATCATCGAAGTCATGACATTTTGCATAACTCGTTTTTTCAAAAAATCACTCGCCGCTGTTGACACACTCTGGTCTTTCCCCATTTTACACTTGACGTATCCATAAAGATTAGCACCACTCAGTATGAGAGCAATGCAGACTAATAGTAACCACTTGAATTTAAATCCAAATAGTGCTACAATGAAGAAAATACCCCAGAGCATTGGACAGAGAATGAGAGCGAGCCAGAAAATTCTTGACTCTGATGCGTTTATCCGATTCTGCTGGAAACCCTGAAACAAAGGGGAACATAGCAGTTTCAACATAAACAATCGTTATCTATCTTTTAAAATTGTATGGATATTCTGAAAAATTTATTCATGAAATTATTTACTATGCATAGTAGTAGAAAAAAAATTGATACAAGGCTAGTGAATTCAGGAACTAGAGGCAAGAATTTTAACGAAATTTTTTTTTAAAGCCTTCAGTCTCCTGGACGAAGAACGAATGAAGTGGTAAAACGATATTAAATTATAGTGAAAATTTATGAGAATTATTCGAACCTTCCTTGACTCGAAAACCCAGTGGCTCTTGCCATTGTCGTCCACGTAATTCCACCACCTGAGTCCGACCATCAATCTCCCAGTAATGTTCTTCACTGTCCAGAAGTCCATGGACAGTAATAAAATTACTGCCACAAAACTTGCTATAAAACTGTTTGAAAACCATCCGCAGAACATGTACGTTACTATTGCCGTTGTTCTAAATGCCAGGTGAAAAAAAGTGACATAAGGATGTCTGGAGAAATATGAAGATTTATCAGTTTAATTAATTTAACTTAACTTAACTTAACAATTTAATTAATAACAGTTTGTAAAAATATTCTCACTTGAGTTTTCCACTCTGTACATCCTCCTCTTCTCCAAAGCCGATAGTATCGTTATCCATCAGTAGTGGTACCTGCAAGTCACGCGAACATCATCCAAAAAATGATAACAATCCTCCACTAATAATGCCCAAGGGATTCAATCCAACAAATACGTAACAGAAAATTAACAAAATTTATTATCTATAAATTAAAGGAAATTTATAGGAAGGTTAGTGGCCAAGGCACGCACTAATGGCGCCACATAATTAGGTTACTTTGCATGAGCCAGACCAAAGAGGATAGACTAAAGTAGAGGCTCAGTTCGGGGGGTTTTGGTGACCCCAGCGAAGCGTAGTTACGACCCCATGGGAGGATGGCGCCACGAGAGTTTCTTTGGGTAAGATCGAGTCGGCTGAGCGGATAACTCGGCAGTCGCAGTCCGACTGCTCCCGGGACAGGTTGAGGATGTGATTTTCGCTCTCCCTGTCCTTAAATATGTTTTTTTATGTTTTTCAGGGTGAATGGCATATAAGGTAATATGAAAAAAATCCTACGAGTATAAGGGCATTTTAGTATTATCTTAAATTTAAGAAATAATACTATGGACATTAAATCCATTTTTCCTCTTTTTTCTCTTTTTTTTCCTTCTGTTTATGTTTATGTTTAATTAGATGATCAATTAAAAAAATTGATTAATTAATAGTAACAATAATAAAATTAATAAATGATGAATTAATTTGACAATTTTCTGGAATTTACCACATTTCTTTAGAGGAAATAAAAACCAAAATCTGTTTTTTGAGAATATCTCGAGATCTATTGAGTTTAAAAAAAAAATGTTGAGAAACATTTTTTGTGGAAAATTTAATTATCAACGAAGAAAAATATATTTTGATAAATTTTCCTATCTCTCTTCTTTAGGGAAATAATTGCAAAAGAATGAGAACGTTTTCTCTTCATTTCCGATTTTAATTAATTTTTTTTCAAATTACTTGATTTTCTGAATAAAAAATTGATAAAACTCAAATGTTTGGTTTAAAAAAAAGAGATTGGATCTTCAAAATAAGTAAAAAATTGACAATTTCAGAAGGAAAAGGATATAAAGAGGATGAAGACAAAATTCTCAAACAAATTTATTTATTGAATTGAATTATTTTTTTTTACACATGAATTCGAAAAAAATTGACAAAAATGTCAAAAAATATTCCAAACCAGTTATTGAAGCGAGCTCGTCAGTCCATTTTATAATAAACAAATAAAATTGAAATTTTAGTGAGGTATATTAAGAGATGGAGGATAAAAAGAGTCAAATGGGGCTACAATTGGTTTTGTTCTGTATATACAGCAAACCGGGATCTCTCAAATAAATTATGCTTGGCGTAGAGTCAGTGCATTCAGCTCTCACATGGAGAGTGCGGGTTCGATTCCGCGACGAACAATTTTTTTTTTTTTTTTTTTGTTATCATAATTAATTTTTTTTTAACCCCATAATGAATATTGATTTAAATGAAGAGTAAACGCGGCGGCGAATTTATTAAAATCATCCAAAAGTACGCGGGGACGATCCCCAGGTAGGAATTGACGGTCGGGCGAGGGCTTGATGAGCCCTCGCCCGACCACGGCTAGCAAGTTTTGGACTGAGGCTGAGTGTCAGGCTTGGCTCAACCCTTTTTAAGCCCGAAAATGATAACCTCGTTTCAGGCTCGATTCCTAGGCCTCAAAAAAGGCTGGCAAAAAGGGCTCAAAAATGCTTCGAATTAGAAAATTAATTTTATTTACAAAATAATTTCAGAATATCACCTAATTTATTATGAATAATGATTTAATGATAATTGCTGACGGCCATGTGGCTCGATATGAAAAAAAAAAGAAAAAAAAAGCCGCCCTGGCCGAGACTTGAACTCTAGCCCTCCATATCTTTGATCCGCCACCTTAGCCACTCGGCCACCGAATCATTCTTGACAATGTTAATATTTTTACAGTATAAGAAGTCTGAAGTCATCTTTTGACTTATGTTCTAATCAAACCGTTTAAAATTTCCGTAAGTATTACTGCGCTCCTCACTCTTGGTCAATGATGTGACATAGATTATCAGTACTTGATTGCTGCTATATCATATCATTGTTCAGTGGAAACCGCGAGAAGGTGGTGAGGTATCTTCCACCGGGATAGGGAGGATATGAAGGAGAGGAAAGGTCAGGATAGAGATTCATGGAAACGTTTATTACAGAAAAAATATAAATACATTTACAGTGATACATCTATAGATTAATTCACTATTGATTAATACATATGCACATCGATAAGAGAACATTTGTAAGTCGCGGAAACTGATGTTAGTGGCGAAAATCTGTATAGATCGATCGATAGAGAGAAACCCCCTACAATTGTGTAATTATAATCAGCTCACCGACGCGTAGAGACTATAAAATGAAGATTTCAAAGGTAAAAGAGAATTCAGGGAGGCTATTCTCGAGTTGAAATCGTCCGCTCGCATGAATTGCCAGCGCGTACGACGGCGCGTCGTAGATGGTTCCGAGCATATACCGTGCGCCGTCGTACGCGCTGGCAATTCATGCGAGCGGACGATTTCAACTCGAGAATAGCCTCCCAGAGCAAATTGAAAAATAACCCGCTACACTGTTGGTCCTATTCCATCTGTTGCACCCTACACGGAGAAAAAAATTCAGTAAAAATTCCGTGTCAGTTTCGTAATCGTGGAACGACCTTGAAGTTCGGAAAAAATTACGTAAATTTTCGTAATTTTATACTTAAAGTCACGGAAAGACTACGTTTACTCGAAGTAAAAAGTCCCGAAAGTCACATAATTTTTCCCGAACTTCAAGGTTGCCCCACGATTACGAAACTGGCACGGAATTTTTACTGAATTTTTTTCTCCGTGTAGCGGAAGGCTGCAACGCAAAGAAACCGAAGAAGCTATTTGTTATTTTACTTGTGACATACGATCTTTGTCATAGCAAGTTGTTTAGTACCGGATTTTCGCTTTGTCCCGCGCTTGTCCCTAATCTCCTGGGATAACCATCGCAAATTATAAAAAACGATGCATTTAATTATGAAATGAATACTAGTCACCCGATGAAACTCACAAACCGTTCCCGAAACATCAGAAAACCACTGAGGATATTCACGCTGAAGCCATTCTTGTAAAATTTTCCGGAAATGCTCCTGAATCTTTTTATTGTGGAGATTAGGTTTAATTGTACGCTCGAAAATTTTGAAAGCCGCTGAAATCACGTGATTGAACTTGGTGGTAGGTGCGTTCAAATTACCAAAATGTCCGTCCTCACCGCTACTGTAAGCTCTCCAAAAGATCAAAGTCTCATTTGGCAACTCGAGTTGCGTGTTATCCTTCGACATGAAAGATTGACAGCTATCGCATTGAAATTTTTTGAAACATGTACGCGCAACCAAATCCGCTACATAATGAATCGAAGATTCCTGAAGGGAGGTCTCCTTACCCGCGATCTCGACATTCTCCAGAGTCAATTCCGCCACGTCAAATTCTAAATCTCCTTCGGTATCGTCCGGAAGAATGGGAGCGACATCCTCGGTGTTTTGTTCATTGAGTAATGAGCCATCGAATCCACTATTCGTAGCTGCCTCGTTGCCCAATAAACAAAGAGCCTCGTCGTCTTGGCAATTTGCACCCTTTGGAGGTGAAATTACAGCCTCAAGGAACATAGATCGCTGTGCGCAAAATCGAATTTGTCGCGCTGATGGATTGACATTATTACCAAATTGTGTACGCCAATAACCGAATAAATTCTCGAGCGGATCTTGATTCAGATATCCAGTCAGAAGATATGGTACCCCTTCTGCCTGGAGATCTTTCCGCAAAGCCAAGATACTTCGGATCGCTAACTGAAGATTTTTAAAGGTGGGAGGATTTTTCCCATCTTTAACGTTCAAATCGGCGAGCCAAAGTAGAGCTTCGTTCAAAGAATCCTCGACACGCGTATCGTCCTTGGATAACCCACGGCGGAATGGATTCGAGTCATGGTGGCATCGTGCATTCAGGCAATCGAAGAGCCTATTGACTTTCTCGGCAAAATCCGCGGTCACGAGACACGACTGATGTTTTAACTCTCCAGTCATATGGCCTGTGCGTAGAGCCTGGGCAACAGAATGACTGAAAACTTGAGCCGCAAGGGAAACATTCATTTTTGAAAAACGATCGAGTTCAACGTGTCTGTCGGTGAGTTTAGTCGCTGCCCGAACAACACTCGACTTTTCTACTTCGCGAAGTTCTTTAATAGCCCCCCACGAAATTGGTACTGAGGGAATCTCACTATTTTCATCAGGGACAGTGCTTTCCTGTTCAGAAGCAAGGTCTTCCCCTTCAGAAAGTCTTACTTCCACTTCAGAAAGTGCTGTGCCTTTTTGCGCACGTTCGTTTGACCCTGAGAGCAAAAAATCATGCGTAAATAGATTATTCCGCGTTCCCTTGAGGAGATGAGGTGGATCGAATCCGACAAAAATTTTCCGGCCTTCGAAATTAATAATGAATGAGGCTCGATCAACATTCTCTGAGTGGACGTCATTGAGTCCCAAATCAGTGGATTTTTCCTGATTTTCCCTCATCAGGGCCTGAAGGGCACTAACATTAACCTGTGCTTGATCACATACGACGTATCTTATCCTTAATCCGCAATCGAAAACCCTATGTATAGCCTCATCTATCATACACTTCAGGATCGGACTTCTAACAGTTGCGTTTGGAATAAAATAAGCAATGGGCTGCTTCCAACTCGAGCGCAACCCTCGAATCATAAAAACTAACGCATGATTACCGATCTTATTGGATCGACCGTACTCGCCTAAATCTTCAAAACCTGTGACACAATCTAAACGCGAGTCATACTCTATCAATTCACGAATCGACATCTCATCCCACATAAGCACGCAGTCTCGTTCGTAATTCTCCATTTTATCTGCTTTTTCTTGCAATTTCCCGAAAACTGCAGGGTTAAATCCTGGGGTAATGATCGTCTCATTCATCCATTTTCGCATTAAAGTATCGCAAGCAACGGCGAGACCCTTTTTTTTCTAAGAAATCGATATAGTCGAGGTCCTCTAGAATGTACCTGTAACGAGAATTCCTGTTCCTTTTCATTCCACGGGCGTTTTCGCGCATGTCGAAGTTGCGTTTTAACAATGAAAAAGCTTTTATCGCTCAAATGCTCCCTTGCACCGGAAATTATTTCGTCAACCGATAACTTCTTTGGCTTTAGACGAGCCTTTTTCTGTTGCAAAATTCTCCTATTCAATACTTTAATCTTCACACGCTGTTGGTCAATTGTCGCGCTTTGTTCCTCCATCTTGGCGCATTGTTGACTAATTACGACGCGTTGTTCTTCGATTTTCGCGCGATATTCACCTAATTGCGCCGATATTGCATCTACTTTGCGTTTCAAACTTGCGTGAATTGTTGCATCCGCATCATCGGAATAGGTTTGTTGCTGTTCTCTGGGTTCAGGAAGCGCATGATCAGATTGGTGAGGGGAATTGAAAGATAAAGCAAAAGGAGGGGGTTCCTCTCTGTTACGCGCTACCGGAATGGGCATTGCTCCCTTCATCAATTTTTTCCTCCCACCCACCCCAAACGTCGCGTAATCCGATTCGGAAAAATGGGCTGAACAAACGCGGCGTTCCCCGAGCTGATCCCGAGTCAATCCGGGGAGGCTCTCGTTTCCGATTCTCTGGATCCATTCTTCAGAACTGCAAGGAGAAACATCCGTTATACAAATTAATAGTGCGGCATGGCAATTTACATTCACGTCTATCTCAGTTTTCCGGGATCAAAGTTATTAATCGAGTTAACTCAATTAAATTTTTCAATAATTCTTTGTCCGATTACCCAGAAACTCAAAAAGGTGTCTATGGCTTCCCCCCTCCCACCCTACTCCTCTATTCAATTCCCTTTACCGCGACCAATCGAGGAAACAAGCTGTAAATTATAATTTCATAAAAACTTTGAATAGATGAATTTCAAAGAAACAAGTGCGCCTGGTATTAAACGGTCAAAGAAATGCGGTATGATACTACACGGAAAAAAATAGATACTTAATTCTAGTATATTGAAATACTTGATTCTAGTATTCAAATATACTCGATTCGAGTATAAAATATATATATCTACTTGAATTGAGTATAAAAAATACTAGAATGAAGTATTTTTTTATAGTTCAATCAAGTATTTAATATACTCGAATCAACTATAAAAAATACTTGATCCTAGTATTTTTTTTATACTCGATTCTAGTATTTTCTATCTCAATGGTAGACTTAATACTTCACATTAGGTTCCAATACAATTCAAGTATATTTTATGATTGGATGTAATGTTTTCGAGGTCGCTGATCACGAATATGATAACCGTTTTTGGGAGAGCACGGACTGTCTGTTTATTACAATTTTATTGTTTAAAACGCCCTTTCGCGGAAACAGTTAGAGATAGGAAAAAAAGTTCTGAACAAAAAATGTTCTCCACGTCAAATGACACATTTTCTGTCGCATAACATGGTTTCCTAACTGTCACAATTATGAAGTTATTGTGGGTGGAAGCAACTACGGCGGCGCGCTAGCACCTTCGTACGACGAGAGCGTGTTCCATGACCAATTGTTAAGTACCGATAAAAGATGGAGCAAAATTGTTAGAATAAAAAATCATTGTCATGAAATAATACGTCAAATCACTGATTGCACTTTTCGCTCTATCTCCACTAGTTACTGAGATATTCGCGTTTGAGTACAAGATGGCGAGGCAAATGAGTCTTCCATTGTACATTCAACCGTAATTATCTCGATAACTATTAGTGATAGAGACAATAGTCTCATAACTAAATAGATGCATCGTAAAATAACAGACATTTTTTGTCTCAAATATTTTTCTTTATTATCATTATTTCGAGAGATATTTCCAACGCAAGTCAGACTCTAACTCGTCGTGGGAGCTCAAGTGAAAGAACCGCGTAGTCAGTCTGCTTTGCATTGGAAATATCTCTCAAAATAATGATAATAGAAAAAAAAATTCGAAACCAAAAATATTTATTATTTTACAATGCATCTATTGAGTTATAAGACTTTTGTCTCTATCACTGATAATTAAAGAGATAATTACGGTTGAATGTGCAATGGGAGACTAATTCACCCCGCTTTTTGCACACAAACGCAGATATCTCATTAACTACTGAACCCCCCTGGGGCCGGTACTTGGGGGGTGATTTTTTATCACAGGCTTTGGGGAGCATCCCCCCACATATTCCAAGGGTATCGACATGGTCGCTGTGTTGAATAATATTTTTAATATTTTTTTTTCACTTTTTTTAAGTGGAAATTCGGAAATTTCACCCTCTCCACCCCCCAAGTACCGGCCCCAGGAGGATGATTTTTAATCACTGGTTTTGGGGAGCATCCCCCCACATATTCCAAGGCTATTTACATGGTCGCTGTGTTCACTAATATTTTTGATATCTTTTTTCATTTTTTTTTTTAATGAAAAATTAGAGATTTCACCCTCTCCACCCCCCGAGTACCATCCCCAGGGGGATGAATTTTTATCACAAACTTTGGGGAGCATCCCCCCACATATTCCAAGGGTATTTACATGGTTGCTGTGTTGAATAATATTTTTAATATTTTTTTTTCACTTTTTTTAAGTGGAAATTCGGAAATTTCACCCTCTCCACCCCCCGAGTACCATCCCCAGGGGGGTGATTTTTTATCACAGGCTTTGGGAAGCATCCACCCACATATTCCAAGGGTATTCACATGGTCGCTGTGTTGAATAATATTCTTAATATTTTTTTTTCACGTTTTTCAAGTGAAAATTTGAAGATTTCACCCTCTCCACCCTCCTAGTACCGGCCCCAGGGGGGTGATTTTTAATCACAGGCTTTGGGGAGCATCCCCCCACATATTCCAAGGGTATTTACGTGGTCGCTGTGTTGAATAATATTTTTAATATTTTTTTTTTCACTTTTTTCAAGTGGAAATTCGGAAATTTCACCCTCTTCACCCCCCGAATACCGGCCCCAGGGGGATGATTTCTCGTCACAGGCTATAGGAAGCATCCCTAAATATATTTTAAGAATGGTCATACGGCCGCTGTGTGGTATTATCTTCTTAATGTTTTTATTTGTGGAAAAACAATTGAAATTTGAACATTTTCTCTCTTCAACCCTCTCCGAAAACAGTTGTTTTTAATAATCTAAGGTCAAGGAGGATGCAAATCATGAAATTACAGCGTGATAATAAATTCTACCCGGTTTTTCAAATTTTTGTGCACAGGGCCCCAGCGTCATATAAATTTATGAATTACATTTTAATTCAATTTTCCGCCTTGGCATTTCAAAAAAAAAAATTGAATTATGATTGAATTTGAAAAAAAAAAAAAAAAAAAAAAATTATTCATCTAGACCAGAATCGAACCCGCGCGCGCGAGGTGAGAGTCGAATCTGCTAGCTGTGCACCTTTTTTTTTTTTTTTTTTCCTTAACATGGTTTTTATTTCAAAGCTTTAGTATTTACAATATTTACAATATTAAAAACTAGTCTATAAAACATTATTAAATAATAATTACATTTGATAAACTATGGCCTAGTCTGACACTCGAGTTTTATATCGTAATTTTAGGAGACAGTTCATTGATCTATGAATTTTTCCTGGTTTTTTATCTTTTGTGATAACATTTGAATTGTTTGCTGAGCAATTTTAACGTGCTCGATTGATTATTTTTGTTAGCCATAAAAAAGAAATTGCTGTTGTGCGAAAAAAAAGGCTTAAAATATCTGCTATATATATGATTTAAAAAAAAAAAAAAAAAAAAGAGAAAAACAGAAATAAGATGAATTTTTAATTGTGTACAATTATCTATTATCAATTGATTTTTATAATGGGTATGCTAATTTCTTTAAACAAATTGCCATTATAATATTATATTGTGAATTCTTTTGTTTAGTGTCTTGCAAGACTTTGTGTATAATAATTATCATTTAGTTGATTTTTAGTAATTTAGATGATCTAGCTTCAGGTACTATTTGTCCTGTTATTTATTTTGTGCACTGATGCAATTCTTCAGGGAGGTCTGAAATTATTTCTAGTGAATCTATAACGCCTAGTATTGTTATTTGCGTTATTATTTTGTTTATGAATTTCTTCTCGAATTTTAAGTTCTCTCATATGTCTATCGTCGTCGTTCAGCCACCAAAACTGTTTTTTTATTCTAGTAAAATCATATTTATCTATTTCTGGAATTTCTCTGGAGTAGGTAAACGGACCTTCCAGAAAATTATCTATTGGAATTTTATTGTTTTTTTTGTGTCTACCGATGTGATATAATACCGGGATGTTATTTTCATTTTGGAATAGACCTTTTTTGTCGTACGTTGTGAAGTATTGAGGCTTGATTGTGCCACACCTGGCACGGCCGATCGCCTCATCCTCTGGGAACTCAGCGAGGCTCTTAATCGTCTCGTTGTTAATATTCTTTAATTTATTATAATAATTCCTTGCCAAGCGCAGAATGAAATTATCTATCCGGGGGATTTGAGCTGTATTGTAAACTATTTTATTAGTGACTTGGTGTTGAAAGTTGCTATGTGGGGATCTATATAAAAACAGACAGGCACGCAGACAATTTCTTTCAAAAACTCTGAGGGTCTCTGTCTGATGAGCGCCTAAGTTCCAGAGTATCTCTGCTCCGTATGTTAGGAGGGGTCTAATTAATAGAAGATAGCAAATGACTTTTGCCCTTTTGTTGATGTGTTTGTTGTGGAAGAGGAAGCCGAGGGATTTGTATCTCTTTCTCGCTTTCTCTATTTGTATATCAAAATGTTGGGAACAACGAACTAGATGATCGATGTTTATACCAAGGTATTTTACCGATACTCTACGGGGGATTGTTTCGACCAAATTAGTCGTGGGGTCATTAATTTTAATTTCAAATTTTTCTAGGCTGTCCTTTTTCTTTTTTGACATATTCTGTTTGGGATTTCTGAAGAGTATCGTCTCGCTTTTAGATGGATTTATTTTTAGATTCCATGTTGAATACATATTATTGACTTTATTTATTATGATATTTAATTTTTCTGATAACTCAACTCCGTCGTTACCGACAATATAGACAATTCTGTCATCGGCATACGCGATTGAATATGTATCATTATTTCCATTTAATCCGAATGAGTTTATCATGTGGGCCGTGAAAATCGAAAATAAGCAGGGGGAGTTAATTGTGCCCTGTTGTAATCCTTCGATAATATTGAAGGTTGAGCTTAACTGGTTGTTATGATTTATTACCTTGAATTTTTTTCCATGCGTCATGCTCCATATGGTTCTGACGAGAGCTTCTGGGAATTTATTTTTAATTAAGATATAGGTTAATCCGTTTAGCCAGACAGAGTCAAATGCCTTTTCTAGGTCGAGGAGGACTACGCCTACCATTTTATTTTTGAAAAGGGCCTCATTTATATCGGATATTAATTTGTTAACTGCGTGTAAGGTCGAGTGATTATGTCGGAAACCGTATTGGTTATCAGGTATGATGTTATTAGCTTTAGCATATGACATGATAGAGTTATTAATGATGGCTTCAAAGACCTTGCTCAGGGCTGGGGTCATGCTAATTGGGCGATAGCTGACTGGCTCTGTGAGATTTTTTCCTTTTTTATGAATTGGGATTACCAGCGCGGTTTTCCAGCTCTCAGGGAAATAATGGTTATTTAATGCGTTATTAAAGATTTTGGTTAAATCGATTATCATGTTTTCAGGAAGATGTTTTAGGATAATTGGTGGGATTTTATCAGTTCCCGAGGATATTTTGTTCGGTAGGAACTTTAATATCAATTTCACAGATATTACGTCGGTAAAGTAATTTTCTATCGGTGAATTGTTATTTGCTAAGGTAGATTTGTTAGTATGATCAAATTTAGTAATCGTTATATTATTTTCGTTATCTCGATTGTTAGCTATTACGAATTCCGAGATTTTATTATCAATTATTTCTTTTAGGCGGGTATTGTTATTTAGGTGTCTGGGGGAGTTTACGCGTTGGTAGTGGGCTCCCATGATGTTCAGCAAATCAACCTCATTACTAATGACGAATTTATTATTAATATTAGGTATGTTTTGGATGTCGCAGTTGGCTTCTCTTAGGAGTGAGTCGTCTGTATTATTGATTAACAGTTCGTTTATCGATTGTTTATTTTTAGGTCTGAAGATGTTGTTTATTGTGGGCATGAATTTTTGGGTGTCTCTGTAATCGATTTTTTTGTGGAGATTTCTCCAATGCTTTTCGACAGCTTTATTAAACTCATTATCTAGTTTTTTTTTGCAGGATTTCAGAAGGAATTGAATTTCTTGAGTCTGGTGCATTTTCCTAAAAGGGTCTTTTTTCAGGCAGTTATTGAATAACGTTAAAAGTTTTGATTTATCTTTATGTAATTGTCTGATTTTTCTGTTGGAGTATTTTTTGATTTTGCCCGAGGGGTTGGCTTTGGGGACTATCTGATCGATTGTTTCTCGAATAAATTCTGAAAATACCTTGATATAATCATCGATTTCATCGTTCAAGAGGTTTCTATCATTTGGGATTTTAATGTTGTAATTATCCGACAGTTTTTTTGTGAATAATTCCCAGTTCGTGTTCTTGTATAATAGATAGTGTTCTCTATTGTTAAGATCTAGCTCAATAGCGCTATTGTTCCCAAGCTCTAACTGTGCTATGAGGGCTTTATGGTCACTGTCATATATGTGAGTGGGGATTTTGTTGTTATCCAGGTTGGAGAAATTTAAGCGACAGTCAACTAGGGCAAGGTCTAGATATGATTGAGATGATATATAAGTGAAGTCATTGGGGGGTATGATATTTAACTTGAACCTGAGCTCGTTGGCAAGCTCCCAGAGTCTGAGGTTTCTGCCTCTGTCGTTGGAGACACTGTCTCCGTAGCAAGGGTGTCTGCCATTCAGGTCTCCCATCACGACGTAATATCTGCTGTCGTTGTATAACTTTAGTTGTTCGAATAAGTAGTTTAGTTCGTCTAAGAATATGTTTATCCGCTTATCAGCGTTGGTGGCATAAACGCTGACGAAGAACAATGATCTGAAATTGGGGAAATGTAGTTTAATAATAGTATATTCTAGGATTTTATTATTTTTTGAGTTGGGGTGATTGATTATGGTGAGTTTAATATCATTTCTAATAAGTAGAGCAGTTCCTCCTGAAAATTTTGCATCAGTGCGGTCATTGCGGATAATTTTGTAGTGATCGAATTTGATTTTATGTTTTGAGTTTAGTTTTGTTTCAGATATAAAAGCTACATCTATTTTATTTTTTAATAGAAATTCTTGTAGGAAGTATCTCCTTTGTTGCCTCACTAGTGAATTTACATTGATCGCGACAAGCTTCAAGGTAATTAATTGATTAATTTCTTGTTCATTATCGTTTTGATTCAGGGGGTTAATTGCCGCCATTTTTAGTTAATTTAAGGTGTTCCATGATTGTTTGGATGTTCTCTTTATTTTTTTCGACTTGATCTCTAATGGGATTGAGTTTAGAATTTAATTTTGCATCAACAGCCTCAATAATATTATTTGAAAGTTTATCGGCCCATCGTGGGGGATTATCTGGGTCTGTTTGGGTGTGAGGTGTGATGATAGAGGGCAAAATATTTCCTCTGTGAAAATTATCATTGTTATACTGGGGCTGTGTAGAAAATCTGGTTGTAGGTAAGACATTTTTGTTCTTATTAATTTTTACTTTGTCTGCAAAAGAGTATGAGGAAGTTACTCGCGTGGCAATTTTATTTACTTTAGCTGATTTATTGCTGTTTATTTTCTCAGCACGTGAGTTAACAATGTTTAGGGCACTGGTGAAATAAATACAGCCCCTCCAGTTGGCTGGGTGACCGTTTTCTCCGCAGTTCGCGCATTTAAGAAGTTGTCTGTTTGTATTATCTTTGAGAGGACATTCACCTGGGTTGTGTGACTCACCGCATTTTACACAACGAAATTGGAGCGAGCAATTCCCAGCTGAATGACCTATACCTTGACATCTTTTACACTGATAAGCGTCCTTTTTTCGTAAAGGTTCCCATCTAATCTTTTGATATAATAGATACTTGATTTTAGTTAAGTTAGCAATTATCGAATCACTAGTCAATTGGACCAGAAAAGCGTAATATCCTGTTTTTTTATTCAGAGTGATTTTGTTAACTTTAATGACATTGACATTTTCAACTTTTAATTCATTTAATGATTTGATAATGTGATCTTCTGTAAAGTCACCAAATAAATTCTTAAGAACAAGAGTTTTGATCTTTTCATTTTTGGGGGTATATGTATAAAAACTTAGATTATTCGTTTTTAGTAAAGTTTTAAATGAATTAAATGAGTACAGATCAAGTGGGATGATTGTAACGAATGGTGAATCCTTCGGTTGACGAAGGTGAAACTTATCTTTGAAGTCGGTGTTGTGACTCGTCAGTAGTTCAGCAATCTCCTTCAAGGTCTTCCCTCTAACTTGGATTGGGGGGGGACGTTGACTTTTGGGGCGCTGGGTATTCTGCGTACCTGCTGACCGCTGGCCTTGTTGTTGTGATGTCGGGTGTTGACCTCCGGTGAGCGTGTCGTCAATCTCAATAACATCATCATCTAATTGGTCTTCGATGTCTGTGTAGTCACCGTCTTTTGTTGTTGAATTGTCTGACTCATTTGTGAGCGTACTTGAAATTCGCTTTCGTGAGTTTGAAATTCGTTGGATCTTTTGTGTGTTAAATTCAACTGAATTTTCTGAATTATCAGGTAAAATTTCAGGTATAACGTATCTTTTGTCTGTAGATTTTCCAGCTCGAGGACTTAAATTCACTGTGCTATTTTGAGAGTGAGAGGAGAGATACTTGGCTTTGTCTCCGTATAATACTCTCATTCTTTGCACCTCTTTATCCACTTTGTCTAGTGTTAGATTTTTTATTTGAATCTTACCCCGTTTTTCTGGAGTTGGATTTTCAGCTGTTCCAAAGGCTTTGCGTTTAGAATCAGTTGACGATTTTCGAGGGTAGGTTCCTCGACCTCTTCCTCGTAACATATTTGTTAATTAACTTGTGAAAGTCTGACTCTTTGATTTTATTTTAAGTATTAACAATTTTTGGATACGTCATAGCGACGAGTTGAGTAATACTCAGTGGAATGATTTAACTGGGTTAAGAGTACGATTTAGATGCAAATTATTGCGATGTTTTCGTACTAACAATCTCACACTTCTAATACTTTAGCTAGCTGTGCGGAATTGCGTCCGTCCAGTATGGCTGCCAAGAGCCGACTTGCTAGCTGTGCACCACACATTATTTAAATTTCTAATACGATTTTTTTGTATAAGTTTGATATTACCAATCGGTTTCCACTTCATGCACTTTCTTTTTCCATCCCTCAATATCAATAAACAATGCCTTAATTCCCTGCATTGTTCAATCAATGAAGTCGGTGGAAATATTATTATGCACAAAATCAGTAAAAATTTAATTTTCAACCCCATGCACATTCTATTCTACTGTGAATTCGTTCGCCCCCGCTTGTACTCCCAGAAAATTCTAATTAATCAACTCACCTGATGCAATGGAACATAACATTTTTATTGTTTATTGAATTGTTCCCACATCCACAATAAACACACTTATTGTTCTTTGGCATTGCGATTGCACTCCACACACTTGTTCAGTTACAAATCACACACTTATTCAGTTAGTAAAAGATGCACTTCACTAATTGCACTATTATTTATTGCCTCATACACTAACCTTCGAAAAAACCAACTGCTCTCAGTCAATATTATCAAGTAAATGTATTTTAACACGTGTAATTAGAGCCGTAAAAATCGCACTACAAGACAACGATCTATTTAATAGCTCTTGATATTTCGTGTGCTCGTCTTAAAAGCCACGAGGCAACTGTGAAATACGATTTCTTCCGAACTTTTGGAACCGTTTATTGCTTGTTTTGATATTTTAAATGCCTTTAAATTCGCAGAAAAACGTGAGACTCAAAACAAAGCGGGTAGGTACAGATAAAAGTCAAAACAAAGCAGCACAGCGTTCAACTGAGGGAGGGGGGAAATGAAAAAATATTATACCAGCCCCATTTGAAAACGCCATACTGATAAACTATTGTAAGCAATTGTCAATTGCTTAAATAAATATTGAAAGGATTTATACAGATGGCAATACTTACGGAAATTTTAAACGGTTCGTCCCCGCGTACTTTTGAATGATTTTAATAAATTCGCCGCCGCGTTTACTCTTCATTTAAATCAATATTCATTATGGGGTTAAAAAAAATTAATTATGATAACAAAAAAAAAAAAAAAATTGTTCGTCGCGGAATCGAACCCGCACTCCTCATGTGAGAGCTGAATGCACTGACTCTAAGCCAAGCATAATTTATTTGAGAGATCCCGGTTTGCTGTATATACAGAACAAAACCAATTGTAGCCCCATTTGACTCTTTTTATCCTCCATCTCTTAATATACCTCACTAAAATTTCAATTTTATTTGTTTATTATAAAATGGACTGACAAGCTCGCTTCAATAACTGGTTTGGAATATTTTTTGACATTTTTGTCAATTTTTTTCGAATTCATGTGTAAAAAAAAAATAATTCAATTCAATAAATAAATTTGTTCGAGAATTTTGTCTTCATCCTCTTTATATCCTTTTCCTTCTGAAATTGTCAATTTTTTACTTATTTTGAAGATCCAATCTCTTTTTTTTAAACCAAACATTTTAGTTTTATCAATTTTTTATTCAGAAAATCAAGTAATTTGAAAAAAAATTAATTAAAATCAGAAATGAAGAGAAAACGTTCTCATTCTTTTGCAATTATTTCCCTAAAGAAGAGAGATAGGAAAATTTATCAAAATATATTTTTCTTCGTTGATAATTAAATTTTCCACAAAAAATGTTTCTCAACATTTTTTTTTTAAACTCAATAGATCTCGAGATATTCTCAAAAAACAGATTTTGGTTTTTATTTCCTCTAAAGAAATGTGGTAAATTCCAGAAAATTGTCAAATTAATTCATCATTTATTAATTTTATTATTGTTACTATTAATTAATCAATTTTTTTAATTGATCATCTAATTAAACATAAACATAAACAGAAGGAAAAAAAAGAGAAAAAAGAGGAAAAATGGATTTAATGTCCATAGTATTATTTCTTAAATTTAAGATAATACTAAAATGCCCTTATACTCGTAGGATTTTTTTCATATTACCTTATATGCCATTCACCCTGAAAAACATAAAAAAACATATTTAAGGACAGGGAGAGCGAAAATCACATCCTCAACCTGTCCCGGGAGCAGTCGGACTGCGACTGCCGAGTTATCCGCTCAGCCGACTCGATCTTACCCAAAGAAACTCTCGTGGCGCCATCCTCCCATGGGGTCGTAACTACGCTTCGTTGGGGTCACCAAAACCGAGTGGGGCTAGAAATGGCACTTCCGGCCTAAATACCCCTAGGTACTTAGCCGACAATTACACTAATTAAAAAAATGGTCTTATGTACGTGATTGTACAACGTTAGTACATGATTGTACGAGGTGAAATTTTGTTAGTAGATTCATCAATTAGCTGCAATTAATTAATTAATTTCAGGCATGATGCTGGCCGACAAGAAATCAAAAATTGTTCAATTAATTGTCAAAAGGGGTCTATTTCATCGGAAATCGTTAGTAGATTTCAAGTTTTATAATTTCATCGTTTGTAGATGCATTGTTAGTTAAATAACTGTAAATAAACAATTGTCGTTAAGTATCCGCCCTTAAGCGATCAACCTGTATGGTCTCTATATTATCGACGATCATATCTGACAGATATTATTTATAAATGCATCATGCGGTTCAATTGACTATAATTATTCATCTTCATTCATCAATAGATGAATGTAACATAATTGACTATTAATGAATGACAATAGATGAATGTAACATAATTGACCTTTTGTCAAACCAATATTCCAAGTTTGTGGTCAAAGACCTTTTTTGTAGAAAATTTTGTTACGTACAAAAAAAGTCTTTTGACATCTTCCTCTCAATTCACTAGTTTCAGAGATATTCCCAAAATCAACTCTCTTGTGCTTGTGTCTCCCCTCTGCATGTTGTGTTGTCATTTGTGCTGATTCAAGCCATCCAATCACACATCAGTCACACAATTTTGGTATTAAAAAAAAAAATAGAGTATTCAAAAGAGAAACGGAAATAATAAGACAAACAAAAAGTTTTGGTCGATTTTAGAATTAATTTTATTAAGAAATACTCTACACTTATTTAAATGCCTTATCATAATTTTTTTGCTTTTTTGTATGTTTTTTTTTATGGTAATTATTGTTCATAGCACTGTCCTATTCACTACTTAGAGGCAAGCTTCACTAACACATCTTAAATCATCTTAAAATTAAAAGTAATATATCCTTAAAACACAATTTATATTTTTTAACTAAATGTCCATTTGAATTTATTTATGCCATACTTAATTTTTCCTCCATATTGTTTAATCGAACGTAAATACTTGGGGTATCGCGAGATAAAGAAATTTTAATTAATTCAATTGTCTGATCAATTTGACAATTAAAATGGAAAATTAATGGAGATGATTGATTCGTGATTTGGAGACATTTTTGGAGGAAAATTTGGAAATGAGATCAGATTATTTCGCGGATATCTCTGAAACGGAGGGGTTTATCGAAAAATGTCAATGAACCTTTTTTGTAGAGAAATCAATTCGCGACAAAAAAGGTCATTTGATATTTTTCTTTAAACCCACTAATTACCGAGATAAATGCATAATTAACGAAAGATGTCCAAAAATTGAATTTTTGAGTGCCAAGGATCAATTATGCAATTATCTCGGTAACGAGTGGGTTGAGGATAAAATGTAAAGAGACCTTTTTTATATAGAGTATAAAATTATCAATAGGAAAGATCTCTTGATATTTTGTTGTTAAACAATTAGTTAACAAGATATTCACGAAATAAACTGTATGAAATTGACTTATCTCTATTAGACTGATTATTAATTAATTTTTTTCTCATTTATGGAACTGTACATTGAAGAAAAAAATTCATCTGTCAGGCTATTCGAAGACTTTGACCACAGATACGTATTTGTATTCAATAACTATTTGTTTTTTAACTCTCTATATATAAAATTCATTGACACATTAATTGAGTAATTGATTTTTTCTTCTTTCATGAAAAAAATTTAGTATTTGGACAAAAAAAATATGAGAAAATTTTTAATCGAGTGTTCTCATGTGTGAGGGTTTAACATGTGCACTTTCATCGTTTTATTCTATAATTGTTTTTGCTCTTTGTTCAGTGGAGTGTCACCTCTTTGTTAGAGAGACAAAAGCCTTGTAAGAAATAATACAAATAAAAAAATATGAGTAAATAAAATGGAAAAAAACAGAATATATTTAGACGAGTCCAACGAAACGAAGAAATTCCACGAGTTTTGGTAATTTAGATCGTTTTCGTGGAGTCGTACGAATTAACCACAGAGTGTGGTTTTTTTTTTTGGGGACAGTGGAAATTGTGGACTTTTTTGGGGAGGAAGATATAAATTTCGTGATTAATTTGGTGGTTCGAAAGTTTAGATCAATTTATCTCGGTAATTAAGGGTTTTAGAAGAAAATATTAAGAGACCTTTTTTGTAGAAAATTTTCTCCTCTACAAACAAGATCTGGCATTTTCCTCTAAACCTACTCGTTCTCGAGATAATCTTCTAATTACTAAAAGGTACTAGATTTGAATAATTTCCATTACTTCGCAATTAGAAATTGAGAAAAATCCTCAAAAGTAAATTGAATGAATTTTTCTGATTGATACAAAAATGTCAATATTAGGCATACAATAGGCTAT
Source organism: Coelinius sp. EB29 (assembly GCA_035578325.1). Taxonomy (NCBI): domain Eukaryota; kingdom Metazoa; phylum Arthropoda; class Insecta; order Hymenoptera; family Braconidae; genus Coelinius; species Coelinius sp. EB29. Next base: position 7,818,906 of record JAOZGT010000001.1, on the reverse strand, counting down.
ACAATGAAATTGTTATATCCTCTCAAATGCTATAACAAAGTCACTGTGACAACGCACGAATTTTTGTAATCTCTCATCAATTTTATCTCGTTCATTACTATTTTTCTTGGATTTTAAACTATTTAATTTGTACACTGAATATGTGAAAGCATTTTTACACTACTTCATGATTACCTTGAGAGTATTCACGATGTACTTGAGTGTGTGAACTAATATAATTTGACATTTGGATATTTATTTTGTTTATTGATTCGAGGACCCAGTTATTATTATTGAATTGAGTGATAAATTGATTAAATGAGATGTTTTTAATGAATACCTTTGATACTAATGAAGTTATTGAAATTATTGAAGAGACCTTTTTTGTAAATCTTCATTTTCTCTACAAAAAAGGTCTGTTTGAGATGGATACTAGTTTTTGCCGTGGATGTGGGTGGTGTGAGGGAAGTTTTGATGTTGTGAGTCAATTATTGATAACACTTGTTAAAATCACTAACACTGAATTTATTAACGGTATTGAACCGCAGGTTATGATTATTTATACACTATTTACATCGTTGCTAATTGTCTCTGATAATTAACTATTTCTTGATAACTAATTAAACACTTGAATTGCTGACTCTGATTGTCGTTACTTGATAATTCACTAAGAAACAACTTGAGATTGAATTGAGAGTTAACTGCATTGATAATTGACTTGAAGACGTTGAATATTGATAAATGTCTCTGAATTGTTAACACAATACTATAGTTGATATTAAACTCTGACTACATGTTAGTTGAGGGTTAATTGCTGAATTACTACTTGAATAACCTGACAACACTGACTCGATGATTTTACTTATTGCTGAGTTACTCGATGATTTACTTAATGATTGATTGCCCGAAGGCTATTAGACTACATGCTTGCCCGAAGGCTGGTTGACTACATGTTGAGGACTAAGTCGAGACTTGTTGCTTGCCCGAAGGCTCGCTGACGACGACTACTATTTAAAAGTGGGGTGATTTACTCCTGGACTGACTGTCGACCCGAAGGCCTCGATTGTTTCCGAATTTACTCGAACTGACTTATTAAATTGATAGAAAAATAGCTGCATTTCAAACAAGGTCTTTACAAAAATTTTGATATCTGCATCAGAATCAAAGATATTAAAAGAAAAAGTGAATTATTCTCATTTTACATGTTTACAAAAAGTCAATTAAACTAATTAATAATAGTTAATTGATTAAATATATTACTCTACAAGTACTCAATGCGGGAGGTAAAAAATCCAGAAGAAATCTACTGCTAATATCTTGATAGAACTGTCGACAATTATCATGTTTTTAATTAAATAAATAATTTAAAAAAAAAAAATTCCCTCGACAATTTCCTCATTTTGTGGTGCAATCTGGACCTCATCAGAATAATAAACCATCCACGAGAAGAATATCCAACTCGAATACAAAATAATCTCATTAAACTTGTTGTTAATCAACTTAAAAAAAAAAAAAATGGAAGATAATGATGTTAACAATCGCACACGGACCCTCTTAAATCAATAATAATAATAATGAAAAATTATAGGGAAAAAAAACTTTTACACGGGGGATGAAATACAGGGATTTTCACCAAATGCAACCACATCATGAAAATCGATGTGATTGAAACAATCAAAGTTCGATAATTATCCTTCCGAGAATGCAGGAGAAAATGCTCGATAATATGCTCCGAAATGAGCATGGCATCGAAGATGAGCACATTTTTACTCCTTTGATTTCTCCGTCAACACAACGAACGCGAATGGAATTGCTTTTATTATTTATAGTGTTTCCACATTCCACATATGTACAATTGCGACCGAAGATCACCCGTTTATTAATTTTAATGCTGTAGAAGTTAATCCTGTTTAAATTTAAATAGAACTAAAAATTGAATAGATCCACTACATTGTATCTGTATATAATTCGACAAAAGTAATTGTCGATAATATAGAGACCATACAGGTTGCTCGCTTAAGGGCGGATATTAAACGACAATTGTTTATTTGCACTTATCTAATTAACGATGCATCTACAAACAATGAAATTATAAAATTTGAAATCTACTAACGATTTCTGATGAAATAGATCCCTTTTGACAATTAATTGAACAATTTTTGATTTCTCGTCGGCCAGCATCATGCCTAAAATTAATTAATTAATTGCAGCTAATTGATGAATCTACTAACGAAATTTCACCTCGTACAATCATGTACTAACGTTGTACAATCACCTACATAAGACCATTTTTTTAATTAGTGCAATTGTCGGTTAAGTACCTAGGGGTTGCTAATGATGGCACAGGAAGTGCGACGGTAGCGCCGCGTAGTAGCACAGTGAGGAACTGAGAATAGTAGATTCCGTTACCTCCTGAGAAAATTATCGACCGAAGAACAGAATAGTAGTGCCCTCTATAATTTTTTTTGTTAAACACAATTTTTCACAGTTAGGCAGATGGGGACAGTTGTTCACAAAAGAGTCGAAGCAGTGGTACTCATGCTCAAACCAAGAGGAGAGGGCACATGCCCAGGATTTTGGTCAATTCCTCTTTATCATTGATATCATTTTTTTTTTTGCTACTTTAAGATCAATATTATATCGTCGCCGTAGAGTGAAAGGGGCGTATGTACCAAAAACTCCCTTTTTAAAGTTAAAGGGGCGTATGTCCAAAATCAATGTTTTCCGGCTTTTCATAGAATTTCTAATCGAAAATCTGTAAAAAAAAAAAGTTCTAACAAACAGGCGTAACGACCAGTTTGTAATAAGAGAGGGGCGTATCTCCGCACTTACGCCCCTTTCACATTATATTTATGCTCATCATAAAATGAAAGGGACGTATTTCCACACTTACGCCCCTTTAAGTAAAGAAAAAAAACACTTACGCCCCTTCCATTTTTTTCAAAAAATAACACTTACGCTCCTTTCACATTACATGTGATGCTTATCATAGGATGAAAGGGGCGTATGTGCTGGAGACACGTCCCTTTGTGATTAACTTTGTGGAATTACGCCCATTTGTTACTACAAAAATTAATCAACTCAAATCATTCCTAAAAGGTAGTACATTTAATTCCGAGGATAAAAAAAAAACATACGCCCCTTTGTTATTACAAAAAAAAATTAATGAATGCGACGATATATTTAATTATGCAAATTAATTATTAAACTATTGATTATAGTTATGATTTATTCATGTTCAGTTTTTTTCCAAAGTTTCATAAAAAGCAATTGGTGATCGTTATTGACTTTTCTATTCATACCTCATCACAACCTGTTAATAACAATTGTGCAAATCGAAGTGAATTCGAAGTGAATTTGTTATAGCGAAGTGAATTCGAACCGTTGTCTCTTTATTACGAGATTATCTCATCAACCTTTAGAGATAAGAAAAAATGTTCCCCTTTAAAATTGATGTTTTTTTAAAAGGCAAACATTTTTCATTTCAAACTTTTTTGTTTATCTTCAACGGTTGTCCCTGTAGACTGTCTGAAGTGCAGCACGAACTGCACCCGTACGCCTAGGCGAGTCCCGTGCCGCTCCGAATAGTATGAAGCCATTAAATATGAGTGTTAAAAATGTGGGTGATTTTCGGTGAGGATCAGGGTGGTCGAGAGGTGGGTGGAGGAAAAGTTTTAGAGGAAACACAATGTGAACACAGAGAATTTTAGGCCGAAGCCAAGTCGATATATATTTAACACAATAAATAAGTTGATGTACAGATTAGATAAATTTCACTGATAAAGTTCACTGATAATGTTCGATAAAGTTCACTGAGTTGATTTGCTAACTTTCCGGGTGAATTTACTGATAATAAATCACTAAAGATAATTACAATAAAGATAAGTTTCAATGGTAAGCAAAAGATACGATACGATACGTTGCGATGCTACGTACTAACTGAAAAATTAGAGGCACAATGGCCCCCTCGGAGAGATTCGGTGATGCTCGGCTTAAATTTGAATATGGCCGTCGGTACGGACCGTAGAACCCTCAATTTTGGGTAAGATTTCTAACATTCCGCCCGCCCTCGTCATCCCCTGATGACGAAGCGTTTCCTGGTGATTGTCCTCCTGGTGGTTGAATTTCTGGCTGACCCTCAAGCCAGTCAGCGTCGATAGGCAGTGGCACCAGCCGATGCACTGCTCGTGAGGTGATGCGGTGGGCAGCTCTACTACCCTCTGGATTAGCAACTCTCAGGTCAACGACTCGGGTGAGCTCGTCTCTTCCTGGGTGAATTGCGATGACTCTAGCGAGTGGCCACTTTGATGGAGGTAGCACCTCATCAGTGATGAGAACCAGGGCCCCTGGTTCGAGATTCTGACCTGGTTGACGCCATCGATAAATGGCTTGATATCGATGGAGGCATTCCTTTGACCATCGATCCCAGAAATATTGAAATTTTCTGGTGATGAGTTGCCATCGATCCAATCTTCCCAAGTTGAGTTGCAACAGTGATGGTTCGGGCACAGCTGTCAGGCTGTCACCGATGAGAAAGTGCCCTGGTGTCAAGGCTGATGTGTCTTCTGGATCGTTGGTGAGTGGGCACAGAGGTCTGGAGTTGAGGACCGCCTCAATCTGGCTCAGAAGAGTTGTAAGTTCTTCGTAAGTCAGAGTTGAGGATCCAATGGCTCGATGTAGGTGATATTTCACAGATTTCACTGCTGCTTCCCACTTCCCACCCATATGTGGAGAATGTGGGGGGATGAGTTTCCATCTCACTCCATCTGACGTGAGTAATGCGTTGATTTTCTCGGATTCACTCGACGCCCTGTCAAATAATTCCCTCAATTCTCGTTGAGCTCCGATAAAATTCAATCCTCTGTCACTAGACATGGTAGCACATTTGCCACGTCTCCCGGTGAATCTCTTGAAAGCTGCGATGAATCCCTCTGCTGTAAGATCAGTCACCACCTCCAGGTGAACTGCTGAGGTCACCATGCAGACAAACACACTGATGTATCCCTTATACATCCTGGCATTTGCTCCTGATCCTCTCCATCTGAGTAGATTGAATGGCCCTGCGAAATCTACCCCAGAATGGAGAAATGGCCTGGCAGGTGTCACTCGTCGAGCTGGCAGCTGCCCCATAAGTTGCTGAGCCCTCTCTGCTCGATATCTGACACAAATTACACACTTCCTGATGTGTGAGGTGACTGGAGCTCGTCCTCCGATTATCCAATATTTCTGTCGGATATGAGCCAAGGTAAGTTGAGTTCCCCCGTGCAGACTGCGTTTATGAGCATCTGCAATAATCAATGATGATAGTGTTGAGTGTCTGGGCAAGATGGCCGGATGAATTTCATCAGGATCCAAGGTGGTATTCTTCAATCTGCCACCAAGGCGTAATATTCCATCTCCATCGACAAATGGAGTAAAGGTAGCCATTCGGTGATTAACTGGTAATGTTCCTCCAGTCGTGAGGATGTTGATTTCTCTCTCAAAATGTTGATGTTGCGTACGTTTAACCCAAAAGATACGTGCTTCCTCGATTTCTTCGAGGGTGATACCTGGTGTATTCGGTGTTGGTCTCCTGGCGAACCTGTTGACAGCTCGTCGGATGGTTGCTGAGGATCTCAGCAGTCTGATTAATGAGGAGGCACGATTCAACACATCGTCCACCTCATTGATACGTACTGGATGCATTCTGATTGTTGATGGTCTCTCTTCCAATGCTGCTTCAGCAGCTGCGTCAAATGATGATAAGGGCCATTGCTCTTGAGGTAAAACCAGCCATGGCGGCCCTGTCCACCACAGATGATGTTCAGATAATTGCTTTGGTGAGATGCCTCTGGAGGCACAGTCAGCTGGATTCTCTACTCCATTGATGTGTCTCCACTGTGCAGTAGGTGAGGTTTCTTGTATTTTAACCACTCGATTCTGCACAAAGTCCTTCCAACGTGATGCGTGACCCTTTATCCACGTGATTGCCACTGATGAATCGCTCCAAAGATGAGTTTCAATATTTTTATTGCCCAAAGTTTGAGCCACATGAGCAACTAGCTCGGTGAGGATCAATGCTGCTGATAGTTCCAATCGAGGAACGGTGATCTTCTTCAGTGGAGCTACCCTAGTTTTAGCACACACTAGTGTAACTGTACACTCTGAGCCTGGTGATGAGGTACGAAGGTAAACTGCAGCCCCCATGGCGAGGTTCGATGCGTCAGCGAAGCCATGCAATTGTAGAGTTGATGCTTCTGACGATAAATTTATCCACCGTGGAATGGATAGCATGTTGAGTTCAGTGAGTTGTTCCCTGAATAATTGCCAACGTTTGCGGTACTCCAAGGGCAATGGATCATCCCAATTGACCTTGAGCAGCCACAGTTCTTGAATGAATATCTTGCCAGTAATGATGACTGGCCCAATCAACCCCAATGGGTCATAGATTTGCGCAATCTCTGATAAGACTGTGCGCTTGGTGATGGTGCTCGAGTTGAAGTGCCTTGATTTATAATGAAAAGTGTCGGTTTGAGGTTGCCAACATAAACCCAATACCTTCACAGGTGATGACTCGAATTCTACTGGTGATGACCTCTCCGTTGATATGCCCAGTTTATTGGAGAGTTGTGGAGAGTTGCTGCTCCATTTTTGGAGGGGTAAGCCGCCCGCCATGCAGAGGCTGATCAGTTCCTCGACAATGGCGTTGAGCTCTTCCTCCGATTCTGCGCCCCCGTAGATATCATCTACGTAGCGACCCTTGGTGATTGAAGGTACCGCTAGTGGATAACGATGACCTTCGTCTTCGACTAATTGTTGTAGAACTCGAAGAGACAACCACGGTGCTGATGTTGTACCGTAGGTGACTGTGGTGAGTTGGTAGGTGAGAGTTTCTCCATTCTCATCTACCCAGAGAATGCGTTGAAGGTCCCAGTCGTCTGGATGGACCTTGATCTGGCGGAACATTTTCACAATGTCCGTCCCAAATACCCAACGATGTCGTCTCAACCAGATGAGCACATCGGTACTGTTGATTTGCAATGTTGGCCCAGGGTGAAGTATTTCATTGAGCGAGATACCTGTTGAGCTTCGACTCGATCCATTAAACACAACCCTCAACTTCGTGGTAGTGCTATCCTCTTTCAACACTCCATGATGAGGAAGGTAATAAACTGGTGAAGGTTCTGGTGATGATGAAGGCACTCGTTGCATGTGCCCCAAGGCCTCATACTCCTTGATGAAGTCCCGATACAACTGACCAAATGATGCGTCAGTTCTCAATCTTTTGGTGGTTCCCTGTAGCATTTTAATTGCTGTGGATTTGGTCTCACCCAATGCCTCTGTTGATGATTTGAATGGAAGTCGAACTATGTATCGACCTGTCAAATCCCTTTGATGAGTTTCCACGAAGTGTTTCTCACAATCCTGTTCATCAGGAGACAGACTCGATGAGGATTGAATTGGCAGTTCCTCCTGAACCCAGAATCTCTTCAGTAGCTCCAGGAGTTGTTGATTAACCGTCTGCTTTGCGACCAAATGAGATGATTTTGGCCCGCAATCAGTGCAGCACATGGGCCCAGAGACTACCCAACCCAACTTGGTACTCTGAGCGATGAGTTGATTGTCCTTGAACCTGATGATTTTCTCTCCAATAACCTGACCATAACTGTCAGCTCCGATGATGATGTCAACGTACCCAGGTACATTAAATTGTGGATCAGCCAGTTGCAGATCCTGTAGCTGATTTACTACTGTTGAGTGGCAACTGAACGGTGGTATCTTCGCCGTCAGTTTATTCATGATGTGGGCAGTAATGGTGACGTGAGCAGCTGAATCGTACCTCGATTGTATGTCGAAGGTAGCGATTCCACGCGTACTCCCTGTGTCTACATCTCCGATACCAAAGATTTTCACTGAAGATGATTGACGTTGAACCTTCAGTTGGTGAATCAGACGCTCCGAGACTAATGATGCCTGGGAACCCTGATCGATGAGTACTCGAGCTTCTACCATGAAGCCAGAAGCTTTGATTACGTTGACTCGAGCCGTTGCAAGTATTATTAACTTGTTGGCTGACGATGATGATGATTGTTGAAGTTCGTTGACACTGAGATACTCTCGTCGATCGACGTTGTAAGGGTCTGATTGACGATGATCTCCAGGATGATTGGCATGATACTTTTCTGATTGACGTTGATCTCCAATTGGCCGTGTATTTATCTGGCCATTGGAACCCAATTGGTACGTTTCTGATTGACGATGACCTCCCATGTGATCACCGTGGTACGGTTCTGATTGTGGATTTTCTTGAGGTGAGTGTCGTTGAGTATTCTGATGAGATGATTTCAGGAAAGATGATTTCAACTGAGATGCTGTGTTGATTTTCGATGATGGACCAGACTCTCCACTGACAGACTTTCCAAAGATGATATGCGTTGTTGATTTACTCGAACCGTTATTTCCTGTCAACAGAGGTCAGATGAGTGTCAAGCAGATGGAAGATTGAATTTAGTACTCAACCACTGCTTGATGTTGTCTCTCCCGAGGGTCTGGACTCGACACTCTCGTGCTGAATTGCCTGCTGATTTCCCGATGAGTTGCTGACCAGATGAATGAGGGTGTGATGCAGTCCCTTGCATGTCCTGCACCTCTTCTCACTGAGACACTTGTTCACTCGATGAGGCCCCATGCAGTTGTAGCAGAGTGATTTTTCTACCAAGTGCTTCTTCCTTGCTGCTGGTGGGATAGTCATAAATTCTGAACACTCAGGTCCCACGAAGTGAGGTCCTGAGCAGAGTGAGCAAACCTTCACCTTTGCTTTCGTTGGCTCTACAACCTCTGCAGGTGTTGGTCTCTCCGATGATGTGCCTTGATGAACTCTAACCACCTTCTTAGCCTTGGCTGGTTGAGTTTTCGTTGTTTGCTGCTCGCCGTTGTGCTCACCGCCTTCCACATTCTCCAATGCTCGAGTCCTTGCTCTAAGAAAGTCGAGAAAATTCTTGAGCACAGGTGGTTCAGTTTGTGCTCCAAGTTCCACCTCCCAAGCTTCTCTCGTTGATTCATCGATGACTTTCCTTATGAGGTGAGCAATGATGATGTCCCAATGCTGGACTGGCGCCCCCAGCGCCTCCAGTGCCTCCAAGGCCGTAGTGGTGGTACTGACAATTATTGATAGTCCCTTTGCTGACTTATGTTGCATGGGTGCCAATTTAAGTATCCTGTTGAGATGAGCTGCCATGATAAGTCTCTTATTCTCGTAGCGTTGAACCAATTTCTGCCATGCAATGGCAAAATTGTCACCGGTGATGGGGATATTGTTGATTAGCTTCAAGGCCTCCCCCTTGAGACATGCCTTCAGACGTATCATTCTCTCTACGTCTGGGTGTTGAGGTCCAACCATAGAGTTGAATGTGTCCACGAAAGTCTTCCACTCCGAGTACTTTCCCCAAAACTCTGGCAGTGGCAGACAAGGTAGCGTGTTTGTTGATTGACCAGCTCCCCCTGTTATGACCTGTGGTGATTTTGCTGCCTTTAACAATGACTTGAGCTTCCCCAGCTCCTTGGTGGCCTGTGAATAGGCGTTGAGCCCCTGATCATACACATCCTGCATGAAGTAGGGATGACCGAGATCCTCCTCTCCTACCTCCTGGAGAACCTTCTCATGATAGTTAGAGAAACTCTCCCAAAATGTGTCCACCACACGTTGATGTGCCTCAATGTCCTCCACTGAGAAGTTTCCGATATTCTCCTCGTTGATTTGCCCCACTGAATTTTGCAAGGTGTTGAGTTTCGTCATTTGTGCTCTGATTTTGAGATCAAATGCAGAACGAATTGGGCAAATTGGGCGTTTTTTGATGGTGCCAGTGACATTACCCTGTTGATTTTCCAATTTATAATCAGCGAAGCCCCCACTGGCTTCATCCTTGAGACGTTCCTCTGTCTCGTTGCCAGATGGTACCTTAAAATCCCCAGTCATGGTAAAATTTGCTGCACGTTGGAGCAGCTCCTCCTCGGTGGATTCCACATCGTCATCCTTCATGGTGAGTGTCCCGTTGATAGTGCGAGTGCGAGTGAGACAGCACTAGCGCAACAGAGAGAGATGAATATACTCTCAGCTGTGTGGGGTGAGTGACCTGGCAACGCGCCGTATAGTCAGAGGCAGTACACTGGCGACTAACCACGACGTCGTCCGACCCCTTCCGATGATTTTCGATACTGTGCACGTGCCTTGAGCCGACTGTGCACGTGATTTCTCAGTGACCCGGCGAATAAACACAAATTCCCGGAATCACGACACCAAATATTACCGCTCGGGTTTTGCTGCTAACTGTCCGTGGGTTTACCCGATAGAACCCCGTATAGGCGTGGCACTTTGCGTCCTTGACACGTGGATTATTAATTCACACGCGAAAAATGTTTAATGCACTCACGCACTCAAGTCTACTAATGTTGATTTTCCACTGAATTTAGTCACTATGTTCTCACTCACGATAACTGTCCGATACACACACACACGTTGATTTTCCAATGCACAAATGTTAACTCCCAATTCACTACACCACTTGTTAACCTCTCAAATCCGGCTCGAAGGACCAATGTTAAAAATGTGGGTGATTTTCGGTGAGGATCAGGGTGGTCGAGAGGTGGGTGGAGGAAAAGTTTTAGAGGAAACACAATGTGAACACAGAGAATTTTAGGCCGAAGCCAAGTCGATATATATTTAACACAATAAATAAGTTGATGTACAGATTAGATAAATTTCACTGATAAAGTTCACTGATAATGTTCGATAAAGTTCACTGAGTTGATTTGCTAACTTTCCGGGTGAATTTACTGATAATAAATCACTAAAGATAATTACAATAAAGATAAGTTTCAATGGTAAGCAAAAGATACGATACGATACGTTGCGATGCTACGTACTAACTGAAAAATTAGAGGCACAATGGCCCCCTCGGAGAGATTCGGTGATGCTCGGCTTAAATTTGAATATGGCCGTCGGTACGGACCGTAGAACCCTCAATTTTGGGTAAGATTTCTAACAATGAGAGATAGTGAAAAATGTTAAGAGATAAAATCAATATATTTTTAAATTAGGTTTTTTTTTATTTAAAACTTTTTTTCCATAACAGAAAGTACGATAGTAAAAGTGACTCGCCCTAAAAAAATAAATTTCGAAAAGAGAAAGGGGCACAGCGCATGGACTACATTTCGTCATATACGCCTATGCTGCTTTGAATTTGTTAACCTATGTTCTTCCCCCCCCCCCCCTCAGATGTCATCTCCCGATAGGTCGAATCCCAATTGTGATTGGCAACCCTGTCATTTTCAAAATTCAGATAAAATAAGTAGATTAGTTGGGGAATCAGGGGGCAGTGGAGAATTAAATCAAAAACAACACTGATTAAATTGTCATAGTGCGACGTTTTGCTAATTATTTTAGCTTCTTCAGGCTCTGGAAAAAATTAATACAAACAAATATCAATCAAAAAACCAAAAAACAATCGCCAAGATAATATGAGCACATAACCTCAAAACCACATTATCTACAGTCAACAAATAAAATCATACCTTGACATAATCTATGTTTAGTCTATTATTTTCTATTGGTGTCATGACGGAGTTCATTAATGATCATAATTAACTATTAACAGAGTAAAACACAAACAATTGCAGACACGTGGCAGTAACACTTGAACACCTCCTCCTTTCTCAATCGAGATCACAGCAACTAACATTCGCGCCAAATTGCTGTGCATACGTCATCGACCAGATGTAACGATCCATTCAAACACCTCCCGTGATGGCGCCACCTCTCAGACACAAGTTTGAAAAGTGCCGGTCTTTCAGGGGACTCTTCTCTCCGTTTGACGTTTAAACTTATTCAACACGTTACTGTACACCGTGCTCAAATTCCCTGTGTCCTCTCGTTTGTTGACTGTACGATTTAGAAAGATGTGAACCATTTCACTGATGTTCCTCTTCCTCCAGTGTGGTTCCATATCGATAATAGAGACCTCCTCAAACTTAAACTGATGCTCGGTATCAAAATGATGCATAGCCAAGGCTGTCTTTTCCTCCTTGGAATAATTCCTTGGTTTACAATCATACTCATGCTGGTATATCCTTTTTCCAAGTAACTGTATAGTCTGCCCAATGTAACATTTAGAGCACTCGCAAGGAATCTTGTACACTAATCCAGACCTCTTCAGGACTGGGGTCTCATCTTTTAAGTTGGTGTACAAGTCTCCCACTCGTCTCAAATTGTAGGCAACTAACCTGGAGTCCGTGTTCCTCAAACATCTGTTCAACCTCTGAGAGAGCCCGTTTATCAACGGAAACCCAAACACTTTCTTACGTTCTGATTCTATCCTCAACTGTTGACCGTCTTCACGTTCCTTAAAACGTTTTACACAGTTCCTGATGAACCCGTCAGGATAATCATTTCTCTTCAGGACCATCTTCACTCTCTGTAGATTCTCCTCATGGAAATCATCGTGGCTCAAACCTAATGCACGATGCAGGAGTCCAAAAACAATTCCTGTTTTTTGTGAAGTGGGGTGGTTGGACCTGAAATTTATTACTCTCCCTGAACAGGTAGGTTTCTGATACCAATTCGTCTTCAAGGATCCATCAACGTCACGTAAGACTTTCACATCTAAGAAGCACAACGTCTGTTCAGTTTCATTCTCTACAGTAAATTGGATACGCTCATGAACCGAGTTAAAGCGTTCTCTCACTATTTCCACTCTATCTTCAGGCACCGGGAGGATTGTGTCATCCACATAAACTTTAATCCATGGAATGGTGAAAGGTAGCTCACTGATGACAGTTGAGACGACGTGTTCCATCACTAAGTTCGCTAATATGGGGCTAGCTGGATTGCCCATGCTACTACCATCAATTTGCATGTACACTTCATTATCAAATGAGAAATAGCTCGCTTCGAAACAGAACTTCACCAATTCTAGCACTATTTCCTTCGGAGCTGGTATCAATGGAGCCCATCTTTCCCAATTGTCCTCAATGATGTTGAAAACTAGCTCTTTTGGAATATTAGTGAAGAGAGAGACCACGTCTAAAGAGATCAGAACATAACCTTCAGGTAATGTTACGCCTTTAGTAAACCTAACAAATTCCTGAGAGTTTTTTATATTATACTCTGAACCCTGATGTACTTTAGACAGCAGAGTGTGTAGAAACTTAGCTACCTTGTAGCTAGGAGCATCTATACAGCTTACCACCGGTCGCAATTTACATCCTTCCTTATGTACCTTACGAAGGCCGTACATTTTTGGTATAATTGAGTTCCAAGTTTTCATAGACTTGGCCTTTTTTATGTCAATCACTTGTGCTGTTTTTAGAGCATCAACTAACGCGTTTGCTCTAGTCTGGAACTTATTGGTAGGATCTTTATTTACCTTTTTATAAGTTGTTCTATCACTCAGCATCTCCTTCATAACCCGACGATATTCTTCTTTATACATTACAACTGTGGCCCCTCCTTTATCAGACCTCGCCAAGATGATTTGGTCATTGTCTTTGAAAAATTTCCTTGATGCTTTCATGTCTGAAGCCAATTGGTTCCTCTTCGACTTTCCTGACCTATTTTGGAAATTACTGATGATGTTGACCATCTCTAATCGAATGTTGAATCAAACATAGCACTCGTTTAACCTCTCTGGAAGTGTTATTGATGTAAAATTGTGAATGACATTTTCTTGGTGGGTTGACACTTTAACTGACGACGAGTTACTCAGTAAGGTCCTAAACTTCTTCCTGTTCTTCCGCCTGATTGATGTGAATGTCCCTTCCTGAATCTCTTCAATCCTGAATTCTAAATCATACATGAGTTCTCCGGTTATGTTGTTTCTCAAAAATTGCTTAATTACATTACAACTAGCCTCTAATTGGTTAATCTTCCAAATCGTGATTTTTATCTCAAGGGCTAGTACTGAGTCACTGAATTTTCCAACCATTCTATCAGTCTCTTTTTTGAATGGATGATCTTGGAAGTGGAGAGGTGTAACAAACTTCATGTTTTTTGCGATGTGATTCGGTATTACATTCAATCTTCTACACTCTAGTAGAAACACTCTTCTATTTTTCATAGACGCCTGTGATCTCGATTGAGAAAGGAGGAGGTGTTCAAGTGTTACTGCCACGTGTCTGCAATTGTTTGTGTTTTACTCTATTAATAGTTAATTATGATCATTAATGAACTCCGTCATGACACCAATAGAAAATAATAGACTAAACATAGATTATGTCAAGGTATGATTTTATTTGTTGACTGTAAATAATGTGGTTTTGAGGTTATGTGCTCATATTATCTTGGCGATTGTTTTTTGGTTTTTTGATTGATATTTGTTTGTATTAATTTTTTCCAGAGCCTGAAGAAGCTAAAATAATTAGCGAAACGTCGCACTATGACAATTTAATCAGTGTTGTTTTTGATTTAATTCTCCACTGCCCCCTGATTCCCCAACTAATTTAACTAACATGGGGATGAACCAATTTGTTGATAAAATAAGTATTTTTTTATTTGGTCGTAAAATAATTTCTCATAGAGATGATTTTACTATCGAGTTTTAGAACTGTATTATCACGATTCAATTTCCAAAATTCTAATAAGAGAATCATTCTACAAAAAAAAATATTAACAATTTGCTTCTACCAGAAGAATTTCTAGCTAAAAAATTCACATAAATCCTTAAAATTCTAATTTCGACTCAAATAAAAACCTAAGAAATTAAATTAAATTGTTGAGATTTTTATTCTTCCAAAAAAAAAAAAATAAAATGCCATGAAAATATCAATTCCATTTGAAATTTGGAAATTACGAGTAAATTCCAATGTTTTTAGGATTCTGGGCGGAGAACATAAACACTTAAGCCACAAATAATAAGAAGATATAGTCCAGTCAGTGAGGATTTAAAATCGAGTTTGTTGGCCAATTTACTTTATAAGTGTCGGATTTTGATGAGTTTTTTACTTTTAAAAAACAAATTTCACGTCCCGAGAAAAATTCAAGACACACAGAAAGTCTCGAATAATTCTCAAATCTGGGGAGAAATCTAGAACATTCCTTTTTACTTTTGAAAAATCAATTTCAAGTCTCGAACTCGTCTAGATATTTTCAAAATTATTTTTGAGTCTGAGGAGAAAATTGGGAAATTTTTTTACCTTTAAAAATAATTTTCAAGTCTCGAGAGAAGTTTCAGACATATAAAAACTCTCTAGTACTTCTAAATCTAGGGAGAAAGTTGAGACAATTTTTTTTTAATTTTTGAAAAAATGAATTTCAAGTCTCGAGAGGAATTTAAGATAGACAGAAATTCGCGAGTTGGTCTCTAGATATTTTTATAATTATTTCTGAGTCTCGGGAGAAAATTGGGACATTTTTTTAATTAAAAATAGATAAATTTTAAGTCTCTATAGAGAAATTTTTGACACAAAAAAACTTCCGAGTTTATCTCAGAAATTTCTGAATCATTTCCAAGTCTTGGCAGAAATTCTAGACAAAGTTCGGTCCATTTCAGAAAAATGAACGAAACTCCAAAATATCTCTAGAGGTACAGAGAGAAAAAATATAGAGAATAAATTAAAAAACGAAATATATGTTCTGAATTAATTCGAATCATCTCCCATAAATATCCCTCTTTTGTTCTAAAAACATCTGAAATTGCTCCAGATGTCAAAAAATTGAAGGACATTGCCGTTGGAGACTTTGACGTGTACTCCATTCGACACGTAAATTGACACTCCAACTTATTTTTGTAATTTTTTTTTTCAATGTTTGAAGAAATTTAACAACAATGGAAATGCTATTTGTTATGATAAACGGCTCCTCTGCATCCATAATCGTGAAATGAAATGAAGAAAGATTGAAATGCAAGACCAATAGATTTCCCAATAGACATAATGATTATAATCCATAATTTCAATGTTTAAACATTTTATTTGTATGTTTGAATGGCGACGACGCACGAAAAGATCGAGCGTCTTTGTCTTACGCAGGGACTCTACTAGCGCTATCTCTCTCGCTCCTACAGCGGACTGACCGAGAGTGAATGAATTCATTTTATACATTTATTGTCCTAATATAGTGAAAATTTTATATTTTCTGAACGAATGTTAATAATTTAATAATTTTCGAACCAGTATATAAAAAAAAAAATATGTTATTATAAAAATAATCTTGTTTGAAGACTACTCTGAAAATTAATTATTTTTCATCAAAAACTTGATGAAAATCAACGGAAAATATTAGAAAAAAATCTGGGAGTATGCGCTATAAATCTTCTTCAAGGGGGAAAAAAAATTAAATTGAAATATCAATTTTTGGTTGACTGACAGCCATTTGTTCATAGCGTGAAGCGCGCGGATCGTCGCGCGCTGACAAACAAATGACCATAACTCAAAAACTATTGTTCGTGAAGACAAAAATCAAAAGCCATTTTATTCGTTATTGAATTACGCAACTTTTTCTCACTGTATGTCTCGATAACTTCTCAACAGTTTTCGAGATATTTTAAAATGAAAATGACCGCTTCAAGGGGTATTTTGTTTATAAACAAAATGCACACCTTGGCTTTAGGGCACTTTTTTTGCAGATGTCATTCTGAGTATTTAAAAAAAAAAATCATCAAAATCCGACACTTTAAAGTGAATTGGCCAACAAACTCGATTTTAAATCCTCACCGACTGGACTAATAGAAATAGAACAGAAGAGTGGAAATATACAAAAGAAACAAAAGAATCCATTCTGGACTGTAAACCGACCGCCCCTTGACGATTTTAAATATATACCTCGACATGTGACCCAAACTCCCTCCCCCACATTTTGAGCCTAGAGGATATTTTATTGTCCTTTGGGTCATTCGACACCTTTTCAATTTTAATTTATTGCTAAGAGCCATTTTCCCCTTTTTAATCCACATTGAAGAAGAGTGGCCCATTCACCACTATATCCTCGGAATTTTCATTGTACGGACATGCACATGGTGCCAAATTTATTTTTATTACCTGTTTATGTTTCGACCAAGACCTTTTTTTTTGCTTCACCGAAGTGACCGTTTTATTGCACTTTCAATCCCTTTTCCACGTTTCCTCTATCTAGAAATTTCTGGGTAGATCTGGAAAAGGTTAGGTTCCCTTACCGTTGCAGGTAAATGAAGGGGAATGAGTCACTGGTTGGGAAATGCTATTCGTGTTATTTAACTGTTGTTCAAATTTTGAAGGGGTCGATTATTATAAACTGAGAAAAACGCAGATGAGGAGTTGAAAAAAATTTTTTTTTCAATTTAATGGAAATTAATTTTTTCGAGGTTGTGTGAAATATAATATCGATATTATTAGTTATCCATTTTGTTTAATTGAAAAATAATGATTGCGGTTGGAGAATTGAATTACATTTCTTTTATGGAAATAATTTGATTATCGAAATAAAAAATTGGCTTTTTTACAGAAGAAATCAACGGAAAAATCTGAAATCCACAATGAAGTAATTTCATATTCGGGGACTAAGGGGGATTAGAATTACAAAAAAAAGTCTTCAAAAATTTAATTAACATGGATAAGAAAGATTAATCAATTGAAGCTCTTTCTCCCTGGTTATTTTTCATTAGATTACATTTTTCGCCTTACATAGAATTAATTAACATGGAAAAGACTGAATAATTAATTGCCAGCAAAATAATCTCTTGCTACAGAGATGGGTGGCCGAACGGGAACACTCAAAAAAACGTTTCTGCCTCTTTTCGACCAGCCTTCACAGTCTTACAATCGTGCCTCCCTATGAATGGGTATATGAGCCTAATTTTTTTCAAATTGGAGTGGAAGGGATGTGAGTGGAAAAGCGCACATTAGGTCCAGCAGTATACAATTATCCTTCAGGCATGAACGAGGATTCAATGTGCAATGTTGAGATTCAAATTGATGAAAATTCAAGGTAGGAGAATATAAACTGAAGATAGAGGGAAGAGGGAAAATTTTATGGGCTTGCGGGGTTGATAAATCCCTAAAGCATATATAGGGGACAGAGGGTACCTAGAATTTCATCAACTAAGGACTTAGTTATTAAGAGACCGGAGGATAATTTTACGCGTACCTGCGGAAGTAGGACAAGTGTAGACAATTAAAATGTAGGAAGTTTAGGGGTCAGAATGATAATTGGTGTCAGTGAATCTCAGGGACAATAGTTAATTATGCCTGATAATAGTTGAGACCGTAATAAAGTCATAAATATTCAGAACGAAGGTATTCGAACGAAAAATTATTTGTCATAATGTAAATTGATAATGCTGAAGATTAACTAAATGCTAAAATGTCGTTAACGGGATTGCCAAAATTAAAATCCAAGAAAAGAAGAGGTGCAAAAAAAAAGGGAACATTTAATGTTCCCGGCCGAAGAAATTGTAAATCGGAAGAAAACCTAGGAAATAATAGGGAAAAACAATAACGTACATTCGGATGGGACTGGAAATTTTCCTCTTATAAGAATAAAATATGTTCGATATTAAATTAGTCAATTAAGTGTGTCTGCACGCAACGCGTTCCTCTCCCACGTTTCCCAGGCCGCTATATCTCGGGAACTGAGGGACCGACCAGGCTGCAATTTTTGCCAAAATCAACATAACTGATAACAATTTTTATTTAAAATTTCAGATATTTATCGGTGAGATTCATGCAATTATTTACATAATTCGGAGACGAAACGTATTTACAGACAACCACACCCATATATATAGACATTTTTTTAAAACGTGAAATCTCTAACGTTTCGTAATGTGTCCAGGCGAAATTAGAGAAAGTAGAAGGAAAAGCGATCACAAGGGTGCCATCAGGAAGCAAAAATGGTAGAAAATAAAGAATAACTTTCAAAATTATTGTTAATCGTTGATTTATCTCGAGAACGAGTAGCGAAAGAATTTTTTTTTTTATAGAGCACCCAATTTCCCAAGAACAAGTTCGTTTGAAATTTTGTAGTAAAGTCACTCATGGTCTAGATAATTAAATATTGAACATTTATTTCAATCTTTAACTGACGTTAATTATCATGACTGACCGACGAAAGAGGAGTTTAATGCATGCATATGCATATTGTGTAAAAGGCGGCAGGATTAGTTGTGCGAGAGAGAAAAAAAAAGAAAAAAATGGCGCATCAGCATCACGAGAGGAAGATTAATCTATTACGTGAGGGTAGAAATCAAATGTAGATTTTATATGCCAAAGAAATTTGTGTAGCATAAATGAATGTCTCCTCAGTGCTAGCTGGATCTGTTTCAAGAATGGCAGTTCCTATTGTCCTTGTAGCCTGATGCTCATCTCTCTCCCCGTTGGGGAAAACTGTTGCCCTTTTCTTGCATACGTCAGACGTAGCAAAGAACCTCACAGAACTGTTGAATTCCTACCGAGGGGCTGGGAACTCCAAGATCGAGTGACACATGACTGCTAAATGCAGTCAATTTCACTAATAGTGATTCTAATGACTTCATTGAATTTATGATTTCAGTGATTGCAACCTTGATTATTAGTGATTTCATGACTCACCATGATTTCATTGACTTCATCAAACTGAAATCAATGACTTCTGCATCATTGAAATTACTAAAATTTCACCAAACTGAAATAATAATTGAAACTGAAGAATTAGTTATCAGAATTATTGATTTTACTAGGGCATCATGCGCGCTAACGCGCGCGACGAGCTTCCAGTAAGCGCTGTAGCGCACAACAATTATTCAAAATAGCTGCCCGGCTACTCAGAACTCACGGAAAAAAATGGAAAAGTGTCGAATTAGAGAAAATGTCAAAATTGGCCATTTTGACTGGAGAATGGCTGACCCCCGGAACCGGCCCACCCAAAATTTCGTCTTTTCGATTCTTTCTCGTTTGATATCTTCAAAATCGTTGCCCGGCTACTCAGAACTCGCGGAAAAAAATAGAAAAGAGTTGAATTAAACGTTTTTCCTCTTGCATTCGCAAAGTTCAGTGTTAATCCTAATAAACATGTTTCGTAAGCATTTTCATTGAATAGGCACCAGTCTCCTATATAATAATTTTGCTTTGTGGAGGTAAAGCAAGATTTGAGAGTCGTCACATGCATATAGTGATTTCTTCGATTTCACATGATTTCATTGACTGCAAATGAATTCATTGTGACTTCAAGAAATGACTTAATGGTTTGAAATCATGAGATTTCAGTGATATCACCGATTTCATTGATTTCATGCGTGACTACAAATTGATTTCAGTAGCTAGTGACACATGACTGCAAAGAGTTCCCAGCCCCTCGACTCCTACCACCGTCATAAATTAGGAGCAAAGGCTTTCGACGGTACATACACGGTAGGATCGGAGTGATTACTTTTTTTTTATAAAGGTGAAAAGTACGATAAAGATCTTTTAGGGGCTGGGAAGCTTCTCCCACATTTAGATTATCTTTTTAAAAATGTCACATTTTTACATATTCTAAAACTAGTGAAATTAATATTGTCCATTGGCTAAGGTTGATAAATTGTATACCGCCATATTAAGATGAACAACGCGATAGTTAATTTGGAATAACTAAAAAGTCTTGTAGGCGGTATTAATGAGAGTACCATTTACTATATTGAATAAAAACTGTTCTCGTTTTCGGGTTTCAGCAAAGCAAAAATGATTGCAGCAGACAATGATATGAGTGAGTTGATTGAAACAATGCGGCTTATGGTGGATACAATCCTCGAAAAGCTAGTGATATGTTACTCACTTTTACACTTAACAATTTTCGATGAGTTGGATGAACGTTTGTCACAATAGCCTTAATGAACGTTAAATGTTGTTTATGATGAATGTTGTTCAATGCAGAACCGAAGAGCGGAGTAGAAACCATCTCCTCCATTAGAACTCCCCCTTCCTCCTTTCCATTAGGCGGTCGTCCAATCGTAAGCAAAACCCGATTGGATGTGTTGACGCATACTATTCAAATTTTCCCCGATTTACCTGGTTGACAACTTCCTCCCCTTTGGGAAAAATCCCCGCCCTTTTTTGTGCCCCCATCAGACGGCGAAAGACGCCAGAAAACTCGTCGGAGCACTTGGCAGCCATAAATTAACAACAAAGGCCTCCGACGCTAATACTGAAGTAATCAGCTTTTCCTTTTCGAACAAAAAAAAGGTTAACATCTTGAAGGGACTTGGGAATTTTCTCCCAATGTTGATTATTATTTTGAAAACTTAAAATTACATTCTAACACTCTAGTGAAATTAATATAATCCATGTCATACAATAGTGGTAATGAGTGGACCGTTTATTATATTTAACGTGAACTGTTCTCGTCACCGTAGATTGAAAGGGGCGTAAACGCCATAATTTTTTCATTTTTGCTTCCGAATGGAAGCATTGTCATCCATCTATTTTTACATTGTCTAATTTTGGTTGGAAATGATGTAGAATCTTCTGAAACGTAAAAATACGAAGTTTGGAGCCAATGTCCATCTGTTCGTGTGTCCACTCGGGGGTCACTTTTCCTTAAATTGACCAATTAATTGAGAAAATCATTTCCGAAACATCTGAAATTTTGTCAGATTGTTGGTATTAGTTGGAGCTAATTCTGTGCCAAATTTCAGCTCGATCGATTGAGTAGTTTTTGAGGAATAGTGATTTGTTTGTAAATCGTTTTTTGTGAATATCTCAGAAATGACCAAACCTATTGGCTTTTTTTTCAAAATCTTTGTCTCGTTGTCTACTATCTGAATCAACCAGGATATATATACCGGTCAATGCAAGGTTTTAGAGATATGGCCAATTTTCTGTTTTTTACGGAAAATTCTTATAAACACGCTAACTTTTGAAAAATGGAGATATCAACTTGAAATTTGACATGAAGGTGACTCTCATGATTGTCATGTTTGATTTTAAAAATGAGTTCAATCGGAAAGGTGGTTCCGGAGATATTCAACTTTGTATGTGGATCTATTTTATTGAATATCTCAAAAACGACTCAATCGATTTTTTTTTTTTTCAAAACCTTCGTCTCGATGTCTTTCATCTTAATCAATCAAAATATGTATACCCGTTCATACAAAAATTTTGAGATATGGTTATTTTTCCGTATTTCACTGAAAATCCTTGTAAACACGCTAACTTTTGAAAAAATGAAGATATCAACTTGAAATTTGGCATGAAGGTGTCTCTTATGATTATAATATTTGGTATTTAAAATCAGCTCAATCGGACGATTAGTTCTGGAGATATTTAGCTTTCGAGATATGAGATGCAAAACATTTACTATAATACGCAAAAAGGATTGAAAGGACCATTCGGAAGCGCTCCATCAATTGATTGATAGCGAAAAGAAAATGCACACGTAAAATTAGCAAATTCCACAACCGCAAATCTGAAGTTACCAATTTATAGCCGCATGTCGCTGCCGCCAGCTTGTCTTTTGTAATAACAAAGGGGTGTATGTTTTTTTGGTTACCTTGGAAATGAAGTGCACTGTACAGAGAGAAAAGTTGAGTAAAAATTACGAGTCTGTTCAGTAATTGTCGGGCGACCTTGTGGTGTGGGGAAAAAGTACGTGACATACCGCAATTTTCACTTGAAATTACCGTAATTTTTTCCCACACTTCAAAGTAGCTCATCAGTACACATAAAGTCGTTGAGTGTACAAAAATTAAACAATTTCTAAAAATTATTGTTTTCATTTTTAAATTATTTATAAGAATTATTGAGGTCATCAATATGAAAATTATAACATTTTTCGATTTTTAGAAAAGTAAAAATCAATAAAAAGTAATTCAGTTGACTAGCTTGCAAATATACGTGGCAACGCTGGATATTAAAATGACAGGCGGGAGTCGAGTGGAGTGAACGCCATAACCTCTTTACTCGAGCAGACGTTGCCATGTCGATTTCGGTTCCGGTTTCTCGTCAATTTTCACTGTTTATTGTTAATATCAACAAAAACTAAACGGATAAACCTCATGAAACAAGTGTCAATATTTTTTATTATTTTTTTCATATTTTGAGTGAAAAATTCAGATTTTAATCTTTATTCAAAAAAAAATTATGAGTTTTTCCATAAGACGCTGGGTAAAATGTTGATTTTTCAAAATTGATTTTTTGAAAAACTTAAACGGTCATTAAATCGAGCAAAAAATTACGATTAAAAAATCTAATATCACTTTCAGGCGTTTTTTTGTAGTTTTCAAAAATCTTTAAATTTTATTGCACTGATGAGTTACTTTAAGGTCACCCCATTATTACCGAAGAGACTCGTACTTTTCACACAAGTTTTTTCTCCGTATGCCCCCCAAGAACGATTCTCATTGAGAAATTATTGTAGCGGCAAATGGATATGCTTCCGAAAAGTTAGGACCAAGTAAGCGTATCTCCTGAACATACGCCATTTTATTTTTAGCTGATCTAGTTCATCTCAAGAAGAAAAAATTACAAACAGACGTAATTCAAGCACATACGCTCCTTTCATTATACGATGAGCAAAACACAAAGTATGGAGGAGGCTTGGGTGTAGAGATACGCTTCTGTGCCGTTACAAACTAGTAATTAGGCCTGTTTGTCTAGATCTTTTAATTCAGAGATTTTCAATCAGTAGTTTAATGAAAAGGCGAAGAAACATAGATTTGTGACAAATGCCCATTTCGCTATAGAGAAGGCCTTTTTGGTACTTGCTATGCCATTTCCTTTCAAGTAGCTCTTTTCGTTTGATTAATATTGCATTAATGGGAAACCGGTGGCTTAAGTCTGGAGGTGAAGGGAAACTTAGGAGAAGGGGAAGTAACGCGTATGGTGGATTTGCACGGCGATAACTGACGAACATGGGTTCAAATACCCCTGAAATAGCTTTTTTTTTCTTATCGATTTCTTCAATTTCACTTCTTTTCTCTTTGCGGGTTAATAGCCGGGGGTGACAGAATTATAATTCCGTTGGAATTTATATTTCAGCTCTCTTTGTTCAATTGATATTGTATGGGCAGGAAAAGGGTGGATTTGGTGTTATTGGCGAGGGCAAACGTGCAATAACGGTGCAAATTATTACTGCGATAGCTGATGTGAAATATTCAATCATTAGTAATTGATTGAAATATGCAGAGATGTAAATGCGTTTAAAAAAAGGTCGGGTGGCTGTATCTATCGCGACACTAGCCAGTGCCGCTGATACACCCGATGAGTTTAGACTTGGCCACGTATATGATGTAGCCTAGGTAATGGAAGTAAGACGTGTCCACGTAAAAAATTGATGAATATGACATTCAATTGCCGAGCATGATTAGATATAAAAAAAATGAAAAAAGATGGAACAAAAACAGCCTCGGAGAAAACTATTAATAAATAAAAAATAATAAATACTAAAGAAACACAATGAAGATAACTTTTTTTTGTACCATCACTTTAAAGTTAAAGGAGCGTAAGTGCCATTATGTTCAGATTTTTCTCTTACGATATCAAAAGAGCGTTTTTTTTCCCTTCGGAATAGAATTTTCCTACTCCTATGAGAGGTTTTTTGTGAATTTTGTTTCGAAATGCCAAGTTGACGTAAGTCCAATTGATAAACACTAAGGAAGTGTATGACCAGGACATGCGCCCCTTCTCTTTCATCCTTGCTAGTAATATTCTAATTTATGTGAAGGAGAATTTATCATAAAGAGGTATAACTCGAGCACTTACGCCTCTTTCTTTTCGGTTGTTCGTTAAATTTGTTATCTATTGCAAAAAATCATAATCACAAAAGGGCATAGCTACTGTTGATAACCTACATGAATATTTTTCGTTCATTGTTATTAATTCAAATCACCGCTATAGGAGTGGAAGGGGTGTAGTGCCTTAATAATTTTTTTTTTTGTTTGTGATGTACCGTAAACATATTTTTGATTATTTGTGGACGTCCGCATGAAAAGGGCCCACTTTGGCGGTATTGGACTTATGCATACTACCCTTTCCTTGATATGATTCCCCTCGTTTGAAGCCAGGAATGACCCCAAAATCGTAGAAAATGACGTCTCTATTGAATATCAAAGAAATAATTTAACATGGGCTTAAATGGGAGATGTGAACACAAAAACGTAGATATCTCGGAAACTAAATGCGACAAAGTGGGCCCTTTTCATGCGAACGTCCACATTTATTCAAATAATGCGATGGATAAAAATCAATCATAAAATCAAGAAATTAATTTGATTCATTTAACATTATAATTTAAATCCGCATTGTGGAGAGGGTTTATAACGATTTGCACAATAGTTAGTAACGGGTTGTGATGAGGTATGAATAGAAAAGTCAATAACAATCGCCGATTGCTTTTTATGAAACTGAAAAAAAACTAAACATGAATAAATCATAACTATAATCAATAATTTAATAATTAATTTGCATAATTAAATATATAATATTGATCTTAAAGTAGCAAAAAAAAAAAAAATGATATCAATGATAAAGAGGAATTGACCAAAATTCTGGACCCCTAGGTACTTAGCCGACAATTGCGCTAATTAAAAAAATGGTCTTATGTAGGTGATTGTACAACGTTAGTACATGATTGTACGAGGTGAAATTTCGTTAGTAGATTCATCAATTAGCTGCAATTAATTAATTAATTTTAGGCATGATGCTGGCCGACGAGAAATCAAAAATTATTCAATTAATTGTCAAAAGGGATCTATTTCATCAGAAATCGTTAGTAGATTTCAAATTTTATAATTTCATTGTTTGTAGATGCATTGTTAATTAGATAAGTGCAAATAAACAATTGTCGTTTAATATCCGCCCTTAAGCGAGCAACCTGTATGGTCTCTATATTATCGACAATTACTTTTGTCGAATTATATACAGATACAATGTAGTGGATCTATTCAATTTTTAGTTCTATTTAAATTTAAACAGGTTTAACTTCTACAGCATTAAAATTAATAAACGGGTGATCTTCGGTCGCAATTGTACATATGTGGAATGTGGAAACACTATAAATAATAAAAGCAATTCCATTCGCGTTCGTTGTGTTGACGGAGAAATCAAAGGGGTAAAAATGTGCTCATCTTCGATGCCATGCTCATTTCGGAGCATATTATCGAGCATTTTCTCCTGCATTCTCGGAAGGATAATTATCGAACTTTGATTGTTTCAATCACATCGATTTTCATGCTGTGGTTGCATTTGGTGAAAATCCCTGTAATTTTTCATTATTATTATTATTGATTTAAGAGGGTCCGTGTGCGATTGTTAACATCATTATCTTCCATTTTTTTTTTTTAAGTTGATTAACAACAAGTTTAATGAGATTATTTTGTATTCGAGTTGGGTATTCTTCTTGTGGATGGTTTATTATTCTGATGAGGTCCAGATTGCACCACCAAATGAGGAAATTGTCGAGGGAATTTTTTTTTTTTAATTATTTATTTAATTAAAAACATGATAATTGTCGACAGTTCTATCAAGATATTAGAAGTAGATTTCTTCTGGATTTTTTACCTCCCGCATTGAGTACTTGTAGAGTAATTTATAATTGCCCATTATTTAATCAATTAACTATTATTAATTAATTTAATTGACTTTTTGTAAACAAGTAAAATGAGAATAATTCACTTTTTTTTTAAATATCTTTGATTCTGATGCAGATATCAAAATTTTTGTAAAGACCTTTTTTGTAGAGAAAATGAAGATTTACAAAAAAGGTCTCTTCAATAATTTCAATAACTTCATTAGTATCAAAGGTATTCATTAAAAACATCTCATTTAATCAATTTATCACTCGATTCAATAATAATAACTGGGTCCTCGAATCAATAAACAAAATAAATATCCAAATGTCAAATTATATTAGTTCACACACTCAAGTACATCGTGAATACTCTCAAGGTAATCATGAAGTAGTGTGAAAATGCTTTCACATATTCAGTGTACAAATTGAATAGTTTAAAATCCAAGAAAAATAGTAATGAACGAGATAAAATTGATGAGAGATTACAAAAATTCGTGCGTTGTCACAGTGACTTTGTTATAGCATTTGAGAGGATATAACAATTTCATTGTATAGCCTATTGTATGCCTAATATTGACATTTTTGTATCAATTAGAAAAATTTATTCAATTTACTTTTGAGGATTTTTCTCAATTTCTAATTACGAAGTAATGGAAATTATTCAAATCTAGTACCTTTTAGTAATTAGAAGATTATCTCGAGAACGAGTAGGTTTTGAGGAAAATGTCAGATCTTGTTTGTAGAGGGCAAAATTTTCTACAAAAAAGGTCTCTTAATATTTTCTTCTAAAACCCTTAATTACCGAGATAAATTAATCTAAACTTTCGAACCACCAAATTAATCACGAAATTTATATCTTCCTCCCCAAAAAAGTCCACAATTTCCACTGTCCCCAAAAAAAAAAAAACCACGCTCTGTGGTTAATTCATACGACTCCACGAAAACGATCTAAATTACCAAAACTCGTGGAATTTCTTCGTTTCGTTGGACTCGTCTAAATATATGCTGTTTTTTTTCCATTTTATTTACTCATATTTTTTTATTTGTATTATTTCTTACAAGGCTTTTGTCCCTCTAACAAAGAGGTGATACTCCACTGAACAAAGAGCAAAAACAATTATAGAATAAAACGATGAAAATGCACATGTTAAACCCTCACACATGAGAACACTCGATTAAAAATTTTCTCATATTTTTTTTGTCCAAATACTAGATTTTTTTTTCATGAAAGAAGAAAAAATCAATTACTCAATTAATGTGTCAATGAATTTTATATATAGAGAGTTGAAAAACAAATAGTTATTGAATACAAATACGTATCTGTGGTCAAAGTCTTCGAATAGCCTGACAGATAAATTTTTTTCTTCAATGTACAGTTCCATAAATGAGAAAAAAATTAATTAATAATTAGTCTAATAGAGATAAGTCAATTTCATACAGTTTATTTCGTGAATATCTTGTTAACTAATAGTTTAACAACAAAATATCAAGAGATCTTTCCTATTGATAATTTTATACTCTATATAAAAAAGGTCTCTTTACATTTTATCCTCAACCCACTCGTTACCGAGATAATTGCATAATTGATCCTTGGCACTCAAAAATTCAATTTTTGGACATTCTTCGTTAATTATGCATTTATCTCGGTAATTAGTGGGTTCAAAGAAAAATATCAAATTACCTTTTTTGTCGCGAATTGATTTCTCTACAAAAAAGGTTCGTTGACATTTTTCGATAAACCCCTCCGTTTCAGAGATATCCGCGAAATAATCTCATCTCATTTCCAAATTTTCCTCCAAAAATGTCTCCAAATCACGAATCAATCATCTCCATTAATTTTCCATTTTAATTGTCAAATTGATCAGACAATTGAATTAATTAAAATTTCTTTATCTCGCGATACCCCAAGTATTTACGTTCGATTAAACAATATGAAGGAAAAATTAAGTATGGCATAAATAAATTCAAATGGACATTTAGTTAAAAAATATAAATCGTGTTTTAAGGATATATTACTTTTAATTTTAAGATGATGTAAGATGTGTTAGTGAAGCTTGCCTCTAATTAGTGAATAGGACAGCGCTATGAACAATAATTACCATAAAAAAAACATACAAAAAAGCAAAAAAATTATGATAAGGCATTTAAATAAGTGTAGAGTATTTCTTAATAAAATTAATTCTAAAATCGACCAAAACTTTTTGTTTGTCTTATTATTTCCGTTTCTCTTTTGAATACTCTATTTTTTTTTTTAATACCAAAATTGTGTGACTGATGTGTGATTGGATGGCTTGAATCAGCACAAATGACAACACAACATGCAGAGGGGAGACACAAGCACAAGAGAGTTTATTTTGGGAATATCTCTGAAACTAGTGAATTGAGAGGAAGATGTCAAAAGACTTTTTTTGTACGTAACAAAATTTTCTACAAAAAAGGTCTGTGACCACAAACTTGGAACATTGGTTTGACAAAAGGTCAATTATGTTACATTCATCTATTGTCATTCATTAATAGTCAATTATGTTACATTCATCTATTGATGAATGAAGATTAATAATTATAGTCAATTGAACCACATGATGCATGTATAAATAATATCTGTCAGATATGATCGTCGATAATATAGAGACCATACAGGTTGCTCGCTTAAGGGCGGATACTTAACTACAATTGTTTATTTACAGTTATTTAACTAACAATGCATCTACAAACGATGAAATTATAAAACTTGAAATCTACTAACGATTTCCGATGAAATAGACCCCTTTTGACAATTAATTGAACAATTTTTGATTTCTTGTCGGCCAGCATCATGCCTGAAATTAATTAATTAATTGCAGCTAATTGATGAATCTACTAACGAAATTTCACCTTGTACAATCATGTACTAACGTTGTACAATCACCTACATAAGACCATTTTTTTAATTAGTGTAATTGTCGGCTAAGTACCTAGGGGTAAATTCTGGGCATGTGCCCTCTCCTCTTGGTTTGAGCATGAGTACCACTGCTTCGACTCTTTTGTGAACAACTGTCCCCATCTGCCTAACTGTGAAAAATTGTGCTTAACAAAAAAAATTATAGAGGGCACTACTATTCTGTTCTTCGGTCGATAATTTTCTCAGGAGGTAACGGAATCTACTATTCTCAGTTCCTCACTGTGCTACTACGCGGCGCTACCGTCACACTTCCTGTGCCATCATTAGCAGATGTGCCAGTTTTAGACCCACCCTAGAAGACGCTCAACCCCCCCGGTAAGAGTCGTTATTCAACCTTTGAAGGAATAAGTATAGTCGTCAATCAGCTATTGAAGCGTTAAGATACATTATTAGTCGTTCTCTAGCTATCGTGAGAGCAAGAAGTATTCTATTAGCATTTGAACCAGTTAGAGTAATAGCAATAGTATCGATTTATAAAGCATAATCAATTAACTCAGAGAATCTCAATTGTTTATCAGTTTAAAGAAGATCAGCAAATTAAATACAGTTAATTCTATATTTGAAGAACATTATAATTATCAGTTTAGTCAGTCAAGGTCATTAGTTCAGTTATTTTCCAATTAATAGTTTCTTTTGAGTAATTCAGTGCAATTCAACGTCTATACAGTCCACTATTAACTTTTCTTTCAATTATTATCATTTCAAGTCATTTTGAAAGCATCAACTGTAACTAAGTGTAAATATTTCAAGTGAACGAGTGGTGCAAACCACAGAATAAACCAGAAACAGTTTTACAGAATTTGGAGTTTCTCAATTCACTTAATTTATAAGAAACACCTATTACACCACCCACATCCACGGCAAAAATTAAGCTTCATTTCAAACAGACCTTTTTTGTCGCGAATCGATTTCTCTACAAAAAAGGTTCTTTGACATTTTTCGATAAACCCCTCCGTTTCAGAGATATCCGCAAAATAATCTGATCTCATTTCCAAATTTTCCTCCAAAAATGTCTCCAAATCACGAATCAATCATCTCCATTAATATTCCATTTTAATTGTTAAATTGATCAGACAATTGAATTAATTAAAATTTCTTTATCTCGCGATACCCCAAGTATTTACGTTCGATTAAACAATATGGAGGAAAAATTAAGTATGGCATAAATAAATTCAAATGGACATTTAGTTAAAAAATATAAATCGTGTTTTAAGGATATATTACTTTTAATTTTAAGATGATGTAAGATGTGTTAATGAAGCTTGCCTCTAATTAGTGAATAGGACAGTGCTGTGAATAATAATTACCATAAAAAAAAACATACAAAAAAGCAAAAAATTATGATAAGGCATTTAAATAAGTGTAGAGTATTTCTTAATAAAATTAATTCTAAAATCGACCAAAATTTTTCGTTTGTCTTATTATTTTCGTTTCTCTTTTGAATACTCTATTCTTTTAAAATTTTCTACAAAAAAGGTCTTTGACCACAAACTTGGAACATTGGTTTGACAAAAGGTCTTTGCACTTGACAATTAAACAGGACCACTCTGCAAGGAATTTCAGCTCTAACGATTGAATCTTTATGCTAATAGTCAATTATGTTACATAATGAAGATGAATAATTATAGTCAATTGAACCGCATGATGCATGTATAAATAATATCTGTCAGATGTGATCGTCGATAATATAGAGACCATACAGGTTGATCGCTTAAGGGCGGATACTAAACGACAATTGTTTATTTACAGTTATTTAATTAACAATGCATCTACAAACGATGAAATTATAAAATTTGAAATCTACTAACGATTTCCGATGAAATAGATCCCTTTTGACAATTAATTGAACAATTTTTGATTTCTTGTCGGCCAGCATCATGCCTAAAATTAATTAATTAATTGCAGCTAATTGATGAATCTACTAACGAAATTTCACCTCGTACAATCATGTACTAACGTTGTACAATCACCTACATAAGATCATTTTTTTAATTAGTGCAATTGTCGGCTAAGTACCTAGGGGTTCATTAGCAGATGTGCCAGTTTTAGACCCACCCTCTAGATGTTCTGACCGTTGACCCGAGGGGTCTCGAATTTACCCGAGGAGTTTCGATGATCTATTCAATTTTATTCTCTCAAAATTCCCTTAAATTTATCTACGTTTCAAACAAGGTCATTTGATATGTTTCTTTAAACCCACTAATTACCGAGATAAATGCATAATTAACGAAGGATGTCCAAAAATTGAATTTTTGAGTGCCAAGGAATCAATTATGCAATTATCTCGGTAACGAGTGGGTTGAGGATAAAATGTAAAGAGACCTTTTTTATATAGAGTATCAAATTATCAATAGGAAAGATCTCTTGATATTTTGTTGTTAAACAATTAGTTAACAAGATATTCACGAAATAAACTGTATGAAATTGACTTATCTCTATTAGACTGATTATTAATGAATTTTTTTCTCATTTATGGAACTATACATTGAAGAAAAAAATTCATCTCTCAGGCTATTCGAAGACTTTGACCACAGATACGTATTTGTATTCAATAACTATTTGTTTTTCAACTCTTTATATATGTATAAAATTCATTGACACAGTAATTGAGTAATTGATTTTTTCTTCTTTCATGAAAAAAAAATCTAGTATTTGGACAAAAAAAATATGAGAAAATTTTTAATCGAGTGTTCTCATGTGTGAGGGTTTAACATTGCACTTTCATCGTTTTATTCTATAATTGTTTTTGCTCTTTGTTCAGTGGAATGTCACCTCTTTGTTAGAGGGACAAAAGCCTTGTAAGAAATAATACAAATAAAAAAATATGAGTAAATAAAATGGAAAAAAAACAGCACATATTTAGATGAGTCCAACGAAACGAAGAAATTTCACAAGTTTTGGTAATTTAGATCGTTTTCGTGGAGTCGTATGAATTAACCACAGAGCGTGGTTTTTTTTTTTTTTTGGGAACAGTGGAAATTGTGGACTTTTTTGAGGAGGAAGATATAAATTTCGTGATTGATTTGGTGGTTCGAAAGTTTATATCAATTTATCTCGGTAATTAAGGGTTTTAGAAGAAAATATTAAGAGACCTTTTTTGTAGAAATTTCTCCTCTACAAAAAAGATCTGACATTTTTCTCTAAACCTACTCGTTCTCGAGATAATCTTGTAATTACTAAAAGGTACTAGATTTGAATAATTTCCATTACTTCGCAATTAGAAATTGAGAAAAATCCTCAAAAGTAAATTGAATGAATTTTTCTGATTGATACAAAAATGTCAATATTAAATTTTTAATTTTAATTAATCACAAAATTCCTAAATTCCTCTTTTACAAATGATACTAAAAAAATTTCATTTTTAATTAAGTAACGAAGTAGTAAATCGTAATTATCTCGTAAACAACTAGTCCTATCAAAAAATGTAAATAAACATTTTTTGTAGCCAATGAAATTCTAAGAAAATAATGTCTTTTGACATTTTCCCCTAAAACCCCTCACTCTTTAGATAATCTCACATTTCACCACCTTGCCCCTGGAAGACCAAAAAAATCCACAAAGAAAAGTGTCCAAAGACAAAAAAAAAATCTACCTGCAATACAGACTCCTTAAAACCGCATTAATCAGAGGGAATCAACAAGCAATAATCACTGAAAAAAAAAGAAAATTAAATACGATTTGCCTCACCTCGTCTAAACTAATTAAATGAAGAGGTAAAGAGGTTGAAAAATGAATGATAACGATGTGAAAAAAATTAATGTCATCAGGCTTTCATCAAAGTCACTCGCGAAGAAAGTAATTCCGAGTTATTCCCGAATCTAAAAATATGAGAAAAGGAAAAGAATATAATAATATAACTAGCGGACGGTCGCTCCGCTCCCGTCCGCTAGATTAAATTACTTTAAATTATTTGATGCCCTTTTTCCCCTTTTTTTTTCATTTATTCAGTCGTTTCTAATATTTTTGTCATCATTTATTTTTTTTTTTCCATTCATGAATTCATGAGAGCTGCGAAGTGATTACCTTTTTTTATTAGTTTTCACATAGTTTTCGTAACATTTTTTGTTGAATCATTTTTATTCATACATGATATAAAAAAATAAATACATTATATTTTTCAAAATTTCCTACAATCACATCAATTTTCCAGAATTTCTTTATATACTATATTTTTTATATAAATATTTTTGTCTTTTTTGTTTTCAACTCGACCTTCTCGACGATGAAATTGGTTTTTATCATTTTTTTTTCATCAAATGAAGTGAAAAATATAGGAGAACGATTGGTCGAACAAGAGGAAAAAAATTAGATTTTTTTATGGAACCGGAAGGCTCAAAAATCCATTTTTGTTTTCTGAATAATGAAGAAATTCCGGTGAATTTGATTTTTAAAAAAGTGAATTATTCTCATTTTACTTGTTTACAAAAAGTCAATTAAACTAATTAAGAATAGTTAATTGATTAAATAATGAGCAATTATAAATTACTCTACAAGTACTCAATGCGGGAGGTAAAAAATCCAGAAGAAATCTACTGCTAATATCTTGATAGAACTATCGACAATTATCATGTTTTTAATTAAATAAATAATTTAAAAAAAAAAATTCCCTCGACAATTTCCTCATTTTGTGCTGCAATCTGGACCTCATCAGAATAATAAACCATCCACGAGAAGAATACCCAACTCGAATACAAAATAATCTCATTAAACTTGTTGTTAATCAACTTAAAAAAAAAAAAAATGGAAGATAATGATGTTAACAATCGCACACGGACCCTCTTAAATCGATAATAATAATAATGAAAAATTATAGGGAAAAAAAACTTTTACACAGGGGATGAAACACAGGGATTTTCACCAAATGCAACCACATCATGAAAATCGATGTGATTAAAACAATCAAAATTTGATAATTATCCTTCCGAGAATGCAGAAGAAAATGCTCGATAATATGCTCCGAAATGAGCATGGCGTCGAAGATGAGCACATTTTTACTCCTTTGATTTCTCCGTCAACACAATTAACGAACGCGAATGGAATTGCTTTTATTATTTATAGTGTTTCCACATTCCACATATGTACAATTGCGATCGAAGATCACCCGTTTATTAATTTTAATGCTGTAGAAGTTAATCCTGTTTAAATTTAAATAGAACTAAAAATTGAATAAATCCACTACATTATATCTGTATATAATTCGACAAAAGTAATTGTCGATAATATAGAGACCATACAGGTTGATCGCTTAAGGGCAGATACTAAACGACAATACAGTTATATAATTAACAATGCATCTACAAACGATGAAATTATAAAATTTGAAATCTACTAACGATTTCCGATGAAATAGACCCCTTTTGACAATTAATTGAACAATTTTTGATTTCTTGTCGGCCAGCATCATGCCTAAAATTAATTAATTAATTGCAGCTAATTGATGAATCTACTAACGAAATTTCACCTCGTACAATCATGTACTAACGTTGTACAATCACCTACATAAGACCATTTTTTTAATTAGTGCAATTGTCGGCTAAGTACCTAGGGGTTAATTTCAGAGAAGATTATAAGGGAGATCTCCAGAGCATATGTAAATCCATCAACTAAAATTTTTTTTTAATCTCAGGATACGTTTGTTGGTAAAACAGGCTGGGGCAGGATTGTAGGTAACATGTGCTCTCGAGCTGCTTTGGTAAAACAGGCGAGAACAAGGGCGTAGGTAGTGTGTACGCTTGTCTGCACTTCGGTCATATGCAAACGATATGAATATTTTAATGTTAATTACTAGAAATTACCAAGAAATTTAATTAGTAAAATTGAATTTATCTATAATTCTTCAGTGACTGAAGGTCAAACAGCCAATAGAGGACACCCAATCGATCAAAACAAGATGTTTTCAACGAATATGAACTTTTCCAAACTTTCTACCAACGTGTGCGAATTATTTAATATTGTTCCTATCAAATCCTATTATCAAAAAAATTATTTGTTATTGGGAAACAATTCATCCTGAGCAAATTCACCAATCTATCAAAAAGGCATGACTTGAATAAAAATTAATAATCAAAACAAGGTGTCATAAGTAATTAACTTTATGATAAAGGAGATGAAATTTGATACACTGTACTTTTTTAATTTATACTCTTTAAACTAAACATTTCTAGAATGTTTAACATATCCTCAAAAAATCACATGTAGCTGGCAGCTTTGACAATCAACTTAGCCACTACGTTCTCGCGCAAGGACTGCCTCACTGCCTGCTGCACTCTTCTTGTCCTCCTCTTGGCAGCGTCCTGACGAGCGCGAACCCAGCGACCACCTCTTTGACGTTTAGTTTTCGACTCCTCTATGCAACATGTAACATGAATATTATCATTATATGGCTTATATATATATCAAGAGTCGTTCGTTGAATCCCAAGGCTGAGTGAACATTTTTCAATTTCCTCGGGGTCTTTCATCAAGTCTCTTCTATCCTGGCGTCAATTTTTAGTGAATATCTTATCATCTACGAGGGATAATACAATTTTGACAAAAACATTTTTTTGTAGAACGTAATCAGAGCAACAAAAAAGGTGACAATGAAATTTTTTCTCTTGTCCTTAGTTTTCGAGATATTTATCGATTATTGAGCTGGGAGCAAAATCGGCCTGAACTGTTTGAGCAATCCGCTACTGAATTATGCCCAATGGAACTCTTATATTGATAGCAATAAAAAAAAAAATGAATGTGAGGTTTCAAAACTACCAACTATACCCTCATCGATCATAAAATTCATTCATTATGTCATAAAAATTTCTCATAGATAATATGTATTGCGATACTAACCTCCGAAAAGTCGACGAGGAAGATGTCGAGGTATTGCTGTGCGTGACTCGTGATTTAGCGAAGATCGTGGAGACTGAGCCTGTGGCATTGACCTAGACTTCTGACGAGAACTTGGACTTTTATGACTTCCTCGTGGTACATCTTCTCTGACCTGTCGTTGATGACATTGAGATGGTTCTCGTCCTCGCCAATCACCTGAACTAGCTTGTGAAAGGGTTGAATTGCTGGGCCTGCGATGAGGAGAATCGACATCTTCTACCACTTCAACGAACGGTGATTGATCTTTTCTCCGGTTGAAAAAAGGATTTAATCTGTTCACCTTGAATGTATGACACCTCGACTGAAATAAAAATAGATTGTCTGAAATTAACCTATCAATGGGACACATAACTCTTAATTCATATTTTTAGTTTCAAACACGGTTGTTACACTCTCATAACGACTCTAAAATTATCATCATTTGTGATTATAAAATACTTGCCATTTTCATTCAATAGTGGGACGCAGAGATTATAATATCTGGCGGGACGTACGTTTCGTTTAATAACACAATAACACTGCACAGTAATCGTCAAACTAAAAATTCCAGGACCATGTTGCGTGTGGAGCGGTGGGGGGCGGGAGGAAGGGGATTCGGGGAAAGATTGTCGTGTGCCATGCAGAGGAGGGAGGGAGATGGGGAAAGAACTAGACCTACCAAGCGCCACGCGGAGGAGGGAGGGAGATGGGGAGAAAACAATTCACTCAGGATTCACGTTGGATTTTTTTCCAGTTGATTGTTCGTAGACGCAGAGCTCACGCGCATTTCAATATTTATATTTTAGTGTTTTTAAATCTGTTTCGGTGAATCACACAACGTTTAACGATAATTAACAGTGATTATTATATGTGAGAGCGTGTAATAAAATTTTTAATTATGAAGATTCCCCGAAAACCCCCAAATGAACGGTGTGCTTATATCAACTATGGGGCCACCAAGGCTGATAACTATGAAATTCCTTTACACCGTTTCCCAATGGATGACAGACTTCCAACATGGCTAGAACATGCAGGTAAATAATAAGACGTATCAATGAACAAAGTTTTGACTCTTTTAACCATATTTTTAATCAACATTTATTATAATGAACTCGGTTTCCGACGGTAAACGCACAATACAATTCGATGAAATAATTGGTGAAGGATGTTAATCCAGTGTATGAAATGAGAATTTTTTTATGGTCGAAAAATCCTGAAATCCTTTTGGGGGAGCAAGAGACATAACAAACAATTTTTTTTCCGATAAAAAACATTTTGTCCTTGAATTCAGTAATGAAATGGTAGAGGATAACAAGTAGATTTAACCAGTTTCTGACTTTTCTAAGTATATCTTCGAATCTAAGAGAGATAGCAAAATTTTTACAGAGACCTTTTTTGTAGATCTCATTTTGCTTTACAAAAAAGGTCTCTATCAAAATTTTGTTATCTCTCTTAAATTCAAAGATTTCCTCAAAAGTTACGGATGGGTTGAGTCGAGTTGTTACCTTCTATACCACTTCAATGCTGAATTGATAGTTCACCTCCTAAACTCCATTAAAGAATTGAAGAAAATAGAGAAAATTGTGAATAATTAAATGGAATTCAATGGACAAAGACAAATTAGAGGTACAGACGAATAATAGAGGTTTTTTTTTTTTTTTAATTATAATAGAGGTTTTGGATTGAAGTCTCTTTTGCATAACCTCCTGCTGCGCATACACACATGATTCGTTTTACTCATTTCATGTATAAATAACGAACTGGGGTAAGTATAAATGAAAATAATTATAAGAACAAACTACATAATTTCCTCTGTGAGCTGGAAAAACTATTGTTTTATTGTTCAATCGATAATAGCTTCATATCACCAATAAATCACGTGCAATGATATTTTTCACATCAATTTCCATCAGAATACAGCCGGGACAGCCAGTTCCTATTAAAGGGCTTCATCATTTACTCTCACGTTTGGGATAGTTGCCTTTTGACACCCTCTCTCACTTTTGAAATAGTAGTAGTTTTTTTCAGTCAAAATTTGAGAGGTATTTCTCAAGGATCCCCCGATGAATATCCAATCGAAAAATCGACCAGAAACTCATTTTGAGATATCGAAAAAAAATATCCAAGTAGAAACCTCCAATTTCAGGAATTAGGCCACTTGGGATATTGGAAGTGTCTGTTCACACGGTTCACGGTCATTTTTACCGTGGATATACGGTAATTTTACCGTGGATATACGATTCGAGGGCTCCACGGTAATTTTTGAAACCTCCAATTTCTCGAGTCGGGTAATTTGGCATATTTTCCCTTTTAACACTCTCCCTCACTTTTGACGTAGTAGGACACTTTTTTGTTTGCTGACCATTCAGGAGGAATTTCTCCAAGACCCCCCGATAAATATCCAATCGAAAAATTGAATCAATAAACCTTTCGAAATATCGAAAAAAAAATATTCAAAGTCGGAACCTCCAATTTATCGAGTCGGGTAATTTGGCCAATTTTGACTTTTAACACTCTCCCTCACTTTTGACATAGTTGGACACTTTTTTTTTTACTGACGATTTAGGAGGTATTTCTCCAGGACCCCCCAATGAACATCCAATCGGGAAATTGAATCAATAAACCTTTTGAAATATCAAAAAAAAAATTCAAAGTCGGAACCTCCAATTTATCGAGTCGGGTAATTTGGCCAATTTTGGCTTTCAACACTCTCCCTCACTTTTGACATAGTTGGACACTTTTTTTTTTGCTGACGATTTAGGAGGTATTTCTCCAGGACCCCCCGATGAACCTCCAATCGAGAAATTGATTGAATAAACCTTTTGAAATATCGAAAAAAAAATATAAAAGTTGAAAACTCAAATTCCGCCAAGTAGGCCATTTGGGTAATTTTGCCCTTTGACACTTGCCCTCACTTTTGAAATAGCCTGCACACTTTTTTCTTGCTGAAAATTTAGGAGGTATTTCTCTGGGACACCCCGATGAATATCCAATCAAAAAATCGCGAGATAAAACCTTTTGAGATGTCGAAAAAAAATGTTAAAGTCGAAAACTCAAATTTCATGGATTAGGCCATTGGGGATATTTTGCCTTTTGACACTTGCCCTCACTTTTGACATAGCCTCGACACTTTTTTCTCGCTGAAAATTTAAGAGGTATTTCTCCAGGACCCCCCGATGAACCTCCAATCGAGAAATTAAGGGGATAATCCTTTTGAAATGTAAAAAAAAAATATCAAAGTCGGAATTTCATGTTTCGCGGCCTAGGCCATAGAGGTTATTCTGTCTTTTGACACTTGCCCTCACTTTTTATATAGTAGTACACTTTTTTTTTGCTGGCGATTTAGGAGGTATTTCTCCAGAACCCCCGATGAATATCCGATCCAAAAATTGAATCAATAAACCTTTCGAAATATCGAAAAAAATATCAAAGTCGGAACCTGCAATTTCTCGAGTTGGCTAATTTGGCATATTTTGGCTTTTAACACTTTCCATCACTTTTGACGCAGTAGGACACTTCTTTTTTGCTGACGATTTAGGAGGTATTTCTCCAGGACCTCCCGCTGAAGGGTGGTCAATCAATAGATTTTTTAATCATTCTCGATGGTCCTAGGGGGCCCAGGAATGTCTATAATACCCAAGGTCGAGGTTTCCTCACCCTCAGAACCAGAGTTTTCAAGCTAGCAAACAATAGAAATTGCTGAATAGCCAATTTTAATTAGTCAATCATTTTTTTTAAATCATTCTAGATGGCTGGGATGTCTCCTGGGGGACCCGGCACTGTTTATACCAAATTTCAAGGTTATCCACAGTAAAAATATCGTATATCCACGGTGAACACTCTGGTATATCCACGGCCAAAATTGCCGTGGAGCCTTCGGATCGTATATCCACGGTAAAATTGCCATATATCCACGGTAAAAATTACCATGGAACGTGTGAATAGACACTTCCGGGAATATTTTGCCTTTTGAAACTCTTCCTCACTTTCGATATAACAGAAGACGTTTTTGTTCTTCTGAAAATTTAGGAGATATTCCTCCAGGACCCTTCAATGAATCTCCAATCGAGAAATTGATGAGAAAATCATTTTGACATATCAAAAACAAAATATCCAATAGAAACCTACAATTTCGCGAATTAGACGTCTGTATACCCAGCTATAAAAAACAGCGGAATCGATTTTTTTTTTGATGTGAAACATCTAATGGCGCGTTACGCCGATTCGGCCAAGGAGACGTATTTTCAGGCGATACCCCCCTCCCTTCCAGTCTGCGCGTCACTCGCTGGCGCACCCCCCCCCTTCCCCCGCTTGTGGTATTTCACATCTACCAGGCGTCCCGCGACGGCTCACTTTTTTTTCAAAATTTGGAGCCTATTTGCAACCAATTTTATATGCAAAAAATAAATTTGCCGCGGCAAAAGTTAATTGAGAAAAATAAAATAAAGATAGCCTCTACGCAAGCTGGTAGTAAAATCAGTAAGATAATTTTTTATCAATAATGCATAAGTATGGAGAATTTAAAGCTCATAAACAGCTGGTATTCTGTGCATTCCAATTAATTTTTTTATTTTCTCTTTATTTTTTAACTAGGGGATTATGCGCGCTAACGCCCGCGACGACCTTCCAGTAAGCGCTGTAGCGCACAACAATTATACATTTCGTGCATAATCATATACTTTCTGTCATTTCTTAACATTTCCAATATGAAAGCTTCCAATATTTTTGTACTTACTGCCCGAATACTCAGACCTCACAACGAACACTGCGAAATTGTTAAAATAGATAATTTTTCGAAATTGGCCATTTTGATTAAAGAATAGCTCACCACAAATTTCGACTCATCAAAAACTTTGTCTTTTCAATTCTTCATCATTTGATATCTTCAAAATAGCTTTCCGGCTACTCAGAACTCGCGGAAAAAAAGGAAAGAGTTGAATTAGAGAAAATGCCAAAATTGGCCATTGTGGCTAGAGGAAGGCTCACCCCTGGTACCGGCCAATCCACAATTTCACCTTTTCGATCCTTTCTCGTGCAATCTTTCGTAAATTGCCTCCCGGCTATATAAAACTTGTGAGAAAAACTGGAAAATATGGAAAATGTAAAGAAAAAAAAGTTTAAAACTACACATGAATGACAAAAAAAAAACAAAAAACTACACATGAACTGCGCGCAATTCCATACAAACGAAACGATAATATTCTCGTAGTCATGGAAATCATTAATTGATCCATTGATCCATTGATCAACCGATCAGAACATGAATAAAAAGTTAACAATCAAGACAATGTTTCATTGTCAATCAACTTTATCTTCATTTTTTAATGTTTAAATAAATGTATCGAATAACGAATCCCAATGAAATCAAATGATGAATTCTTGACAAATCGTTTTCGAACTTTTAATATTTCTAGAGTTGTTGAACAATGGGGATATTTCATTCGATCGGAAAAATGCGATCAAGTTGAGTTTTATCAAACGCGGGAGGTCTCACGGACTTTGCGCTGGCAGGTTCATATTTCCCATAGAAGAAATAGACCAGCTAGAAGAGGAAAATTAATATAGAAAAATAGAGAAAAATTCCGAATTCACGGGAGGAATATTATAAAAATAAATGAATTCAAATTAAACCTGGAAATTAAATAAAAACATTCATAATAATTTATGTAACGATCACGTGATCGTTAGGTGGCAACGCCTGGACTTGTCTCCAAGCGCATCATCACCAGGAGGTTCAGGTATCCGTACCGAGACAATGCACCGATGTCGCGACATATCCCTCCTTATGACAAATACAATTAAAAAAATTGCTTGCACATATTCTAATTAATACAATCAAACAGTCAGTCAATAAAGCTGTTTGAGCGCACCTCAAAGCATCTCAGTCAAGAAGGATAACACAGTCCACCCACTACACCCAGTGTTCAGTTCAGTTCAGTTCAATTCAGGACAATTATTCAATACTTGGAAAAAGGATTAAACATGTGAAATTATAATTGAGAATTTATTGATTTAGAATGAGGGCCATTGTGAAATTTTTGTTGAAATATTGTAACTTACAATTTAAATTTTTGTGCATTTTTGAATCTACGAATTTAATCCTTGAAGCTAGCTTTAATCCTCGAAGAAAATTGAAAAAAATGAAAAAATAAATTGAAAAACGCAGAATACCAGCTATTTATGAGCTTTAGATTCTCCATACCTTTGCATTATTTATAAATAGTACATTTCATGCTCGCGTCATGAAAAACAAATCATCCTCTGGCAGGTGCAAGATTGCCGTCCGAGCCGAAGGCGAGGATGGCAAACACTTGGGGGAGGGTGATATGCGTTTCATGACGAGGCTTGAATAATATTTTTTGTGTGCCGAACCTGAAAAACGCCGTTTTTTGTGGCGCGCAGCGCCACGAAAATGGCGTTTTTCGGGTTAGGTACACGAAAAATAATTTTACTGATTTTACTGCCGGCTTGCGGAGAAGCTACCTTTTTTTTATTTTTCTCAATTAACTTTTGCCGCGGCAAAATTGATTTTTGCATATAAAATTCGTTGCAAATAGGCTGCAAATTTTGAAAAAAAAAATCGATTCCGCTGATTTTTATAGCTAGGTATACATACGTTAGACCGGAGTATTTTGATATCAGTTAAATCGATAAATTCCAATATTTCATGTCCTGAAATGATGAGATTTGTGAAATGAAGATCATTTCAACTGAAAAAAAACCATCGGGAAATGAATTGTTCACTTGGAATTTCATTGCACTTAATTAAGTACGTCATGATTTTTATAAGTCTCCTTTCCAATATTTGATGGGATTGTACAACAATAGGAATGCAATTTATTAAAATCAATGGCTCTCTTGCATGACCGATCAGAAAATAAAGTGAAAGAATAATGAAATGCAAGGCCAATAGATTTTTCAGTAGTCCTGATCGCGATAGAATTAATTTT
The DNA here is from genome assembly GCA_035578325.1 of Coelinius sp. EB29. Lineage (NCBI taxonomy): Eukaryota > Metazoa > Arthropoda > Insecta > Hymenoptera > Braconidae > Coelinius > Coelinius sp. EB29. The sequence continues at coordinate 7,775,727 of JAOZGT010000001.1, read as the reverse complement.
GGAATTTAAACATATGATTTGCATGTTTAAATGGTGACATTGCTAGAAAAGATCGTCTCTCTCTTACACAAGGACTCTCATAGTGCTGTCTCTCTCGCTCCTGCAGCGAACAGACCGGGAGCAAATGGATTTATTCAATGCATTTATTATCCTAATAATATTATATTATACAGAAAATTCTCAATTTTTTTCTAATACTGAAAAAGTCATCGATATGAAAAGTGCCGTAAGCTGTCACTTTCGTTCAAGATATCTTGGAAACTATTGAGAAGTTATCGAGATATTCAGCACAGAAAAGTTACGTAATTTTATGACGAATAAAGTGGCGTTCATTTTTTGTCTCTGCGTATTATATATTTTTTATCTACGGTCATTTGTTTGCCAGCGTGTGATGCGAGACGTGAATTTCATGCGCTCTGTGCTATGATCAAATGGCTGTAAGTTAACCGGAAATTCATATTAAATTTTTGTTCTTCTCAGAAAATATTCCAACCGTATACTCTCAGATCTGTCACCAATTTTTCACATTGATTGTCATCCAATCATTGATCGAAAATTATTGATTTTCGGAGGAGTCTTTGAAGACGAATATTTTTATAATAACATAGCACTCTTTTTCACAGACCGGTTACAAGATAGTCAAATTATAAACATTCGCTCAAGAAATTCTAGATTTTTCATTATATTAGGACAATAGATGCATTAAATCAATCCATTCACTCTCGGTCTGCTTGCTATGGGGGCGAGCGAGACAGCGCTATGAGAGTCCTTGCGTGAGATAGAGACGCTCGATCTTTTTAAGCGTTGTCGCTATTCAAAAATGCAAATAAAATGTTTGTCTTTCAAAATTATGGAGTATAATCATCTGTACCATTGAAAAATCTATTGGCCTTGCATTTCGATTTTTCTTCACTTCATTTTATGATCATGATGTTCTATGATTAAGCACGATGGAATTTCTAGTGAAAAATTCATTTTCTGATGGCTTTTTTTTAGTTGAAGTAATCTTCATTTCACAAATTTGATTATTTTTGGACATGAAAAATTGAAATTCATCGATTTATCTGATAGCAAAATGCTCCTGCCTGGACCGTTTCACTCTTGAATTAACCTCTAAGCTTCCCCTCCAGATTGTTTGACCTCCGGATTAAGCTCCAAGCTTCGCCTCTACAGTGTAGAGTCTACACCAACTGACTTCTGAACCAACCTCCGAGCCTTCTCTCTAGACCGTTTGCCGTTAAAATCAACCTTTCAGCCCCCCCCCCTCAGACCGTTTGGCCCTTCAAATGACTTTTCAGCCTCTCCTTTAACCATACAACTCTTGAATCGACCCTTTAACCTCGACCTTAGAATGTTTGACTCTCGAATCGTTCTCCACGCCGTCCGTCTGGACTGTTTGATTTTTGAATCGACCTCCAAGCGTCCTCTCTCGACAGTTTGATTCTCAAATTGACTCCTCAGCTTCGACCCTACACCGTGTGACCTTCGAAATCGACCTTCTAACCTCCCCTGTTTGTAGACTGTTTGATCGAGAATCGTATGCATAGGAAGAGGAGTTTTCGATAATTTTCTATTATTTTTAAACAAAAAAAACCGAATTCATCAGAAAATGAATTTTCGAACATTTGATTTGCATGTTTGAATAGCGACAACGCTCGAAAAGATCGAGTGTCTCTGTCTCACTCAGGAACTCTCATAGCGCAGTCTCGCTCGCCCCTATAGCGAGCAGACCGAGAGTAAATGGAATGATGAAATGCATTTATTTGCCTCATAATATATTGTCAACTAGCATAAGCCCTCCGAGGTTGGTGCGCGCTTACCGGTTTACCGGTTGTACGTCATCATCAATATCGATATCATTTGCAATTCGACTTCGATACGTAACATCCCCTTACCGTAACATCCCCTTTCATAATATGAAATGGATGGATTGAAAATTTTTTGAATATTGATAATTTAAGAATGTTAGAACGAGTATATGAAAAAAACTGTTAATATAAATATTATTATAGAAATAATCATGTTTGAAGACCACTTCGAAAAGTAATTGTTTTTATCGATAACTGGATAAAAATTAATGGAGAAAATTGGTGAATAATCTGAGAGCATGCGGTTCAAATGTTTTTGAAAGAAGAAAAAAATTTTAATATCAATTTTCGGTTGCATTAGTCATGTGTTCATAACGCAAATCGCGGGGATCATCGCGCGCTGGCAAAAAAATTACTGTAACTGAAAAACTATAATTCGCAGAGACAAAAATCAAACACCATTTTATTATTGGTTATCAAATCACACGACTTTCTCACCGCATGTCTCGATAACTTCTCAATAGTTCCCGAGATATGTCAAACGGAAATGAGCGCTTCAATATTTAATATCTAATATTAAATAAATGAGCGCTTCCATCTTCGTTGTTCAATACATTCTTTTTACGTGGACACGTCTTACTTCTAGTCTCGCGAAAAAAAGACACGGAACTGTGACACAGCGACACGACATAGCCACATAACAGAATGTTCCAGAGTGCAAAATGATGCGGAACCTCCTGGAAAAGTCGGTAATCGTCCGAAAAAGTAACTCCAATGCTCTAAAATATGTCGAAATTATATTGAAAGATCAATTTTGTTCCATCAATATATATCCCTTTCATTCCTTTTCTGACTCTGACATCATCACCTAGACCGTCTAACGCGCCCACGTCGAAAACACATCGGGTGTATCAACAGCCCAAGCTTGTGTCACATCAGATTCAGTCGCCTCCGCTCTTTTGCTTTTCCACTACATAAGTATAAGTCAATTTGCACTTTACTCCACGCTCATTTCCTGGAATTATTTATTTATTTATTCATTTTTTAATTTTTTGATCGAAGGTAATACAAAACTGTCTGGTTTCGCTCCAGCTACAGTCAGGAAGTACGGCTTATGCAACAAGCATTTCGATGAGTCATCTTTCACAAATAGTGATAAAACTAAATTGAAGTGGAAAGCTATTCCGAAACCTCACAATCCAAGGGGAGGGACAGTAGGTACATCATCAAACCTCCAATTGGAGGCGGGATCTCATGATCCTCCGGGAGTGACACTGAACGATGTAGAAATGAACAGAAGGGTGGGAGATAGGATTGAAGCTAGGAGAGACAATTCATTTACATCCCCGCCATCCACTTCTTCCACTACGAATAGAGCGGAGAATGATCCCATGATGCCGGACTCCATGGATATGGATGTGACTCATTATATCGTAACTGAAGAGGAAACTATTCAACGAGCGCCTACTCCTGGAATACAGAAATCTATCCAACTTACCGAAATTGATAGAGGATCTATTAGCAACGTTTGCTGTGAAAAATTGGCTTCAGAGAACGAAAGATTATATGTGGATAAAGCCAACCTTCGTCGTGAGAATAATAAATTACGTAGTGAAAATGATAAACAGCAATCAAAAATTGAATTTCTTACTGGCGAGATTAAGAAGTATCAGTATGCCATTCGTCAGATACCAGCTAAAATTAAGAAGGCAAAGGAACAAATGACTCTTGAGGAGTTTTTGGAAACTCGTGAAATACCTTTAACACCAGTTGCTCACACCATGGTAAAACTCCAATTGCATAAACCCAACACCCCGTATGATAATGACGAAAAGGAGTTAGCGAATCAGTTTCTTTTCCATTCAAATTCGTTATACGAACGAATGAGGAGCGCCGGTTTAAACTTACCAGGTCTAAGCACAGTGCGTGGATGGCTCTCGACGATTGATATCCAGCCGGGTTTTTGCGATGTGATTTTCAAAAAAATTGAACAGATGATGGAGAAGTTGCCTCCGGACCAACGTTTATGTTCACTGGGGTTTGATGAAATGTCAATAAAAGGATACGAGGAATATTCCGAGAAGTATGATCTTATAGAGGGTTTTGTAGATTTGGGTCCACTGGGACGAAGAAATGAACGCGCGAAATTCGTATTCTCGTTCAACCTCACAAGTTTGAATGCTGAAAATCGTTGGCGTCAACCTGTAGCGTATTTCTTGACAGGTCAAAGTGGTATGAGCTCAGAAGAGATTTTCTTTCTCGTAAAAGAATGTCTGCGAAAATTGAAAGAAGCAAAGGCAGATGTTAGACTTATTGTTTGTGATCAAGGAAGTAATAATGTCGGTGCTTTCAATAACTTGTTCAAGGCGACCATCAAAGAACCGTGGTTTGAATTCGAGGGAAAAATTTACTACCTGTGCTATGATTTTCCACATCTCATTAAACGACTTATCACTATGCTGCGAACACATGAAGAAATCTGGGCTAACAACGAAGTGATCGTGTCATGGGCAGACTTTGATTATGCAAAATTATGTGATAGTATGAATCCTACTTCGCATTTATTAGATCATATCACTGATGTTCATCTCAATCCTACTGGCATACAATCAATGAATGTAAAGAGAGCTTTTCAGATGCTCAGTTGGAGATACGCTCAGGCCATTAAATTAGCTGGACAATCTGCGGAGGATGAAGTGAGCAAGCAAATGCAAAGTGGAGAGTCATCTCAGCCTCAATGTTTTGAAAAGAAGACATATGAAAGGAGCGCAGAGTTCGCAGAAACGATGAATAATATCATTGATGCCTGCAATTCACATGGATTGACTTCTTCTAATCCTCAAAATCGTCCCCTCTCTCCGAGGAATCCAGAAATTGAAGAACTGATTCTTAATTTGGTTGAGTGGGCAGCTAAATGGAGAATTAAAGACAATTCTGTGAGGAAAAAGCTCAAGGGAGGAAGTGAATTTAACTTCAAAGTTCCACCGTGCTTCAATGGCCTTCAGCTAACCGGGAACGCTCTCGTTGGCGTTTATAAGTCCATACAAGCCGACTTTCCCAGTTTTGAATTTGCTACAGCTCGAGGGAATCAAGATGGTAATGAGCATTGGTTTGCGTTGCTTCGCGCACGTGGTGGAAACTGTCAGAATCCCACTGCTCGCATGGTACGTCTTTCGGTGAGGCATGTACTCTCCTTGAACTCTATCAACATTGGAGATCAAGGCAACGTCAAATGTAATGAGACCAATTATTTGACCGCCCCCACAACAACTAGAGTGTCTAAAGGGTAGGACTACTCCACTGATTCTTTTGGAATAGGTAAGTTTCAATCCTTCGTTTATTATCCATCTTGTACTCCTAAAGCTATTTTGCGAACACATCACTAATATATTTTACCAAGTTTCAGGTGGGGGGTGGTGTTGATTGCCTCCTCGTGGTACCCCCTGGAAACGAATGCATTAATCGATTGATTGGTATTCCCCCGAGTAGACAAATTCAGTGAGTCACAATATTCGAATTAATCTCGGAATTGATGCATTCGGCCAAACAATCAACAATTTTATAGATAGATGCACATAAGATATTTTCTTAATATACTGCGTATATTACTCAATCACTTAATCAACTTATTTCATTTTCGTCACACTGTACCGAAAAGCAACTTTTCAGGCACGCTTCGCGTGCCTGAAACGTCCCTTTTCGACCCATTGTGATGAAAAAAATTGTTCGATACTCGTGGGAATAGTGTTCTCTGGCTCGTGGGATAATATCACTCACCTTCGGCTCGTGCTATAAACCTCCCACGAGCCAGAAAGCACTTTTCCGCACTTGTATCGAAATGTAGTATTTATTCATTATGATTTACCTACCTATTATTCCTCAGTTGCATAACTTCTCAATATTTATTTTTTTTTCGAATAGTCTCGCTGTTGAAGATGCTCAAGCATTCTTCCGAATCAAGTGTCTTCTTTTTTCTAATGAAAATAATTGTTTTTCAAGTTGATATAGGAACACATGAAGCCAACTATGACTCATGGAATTGGAAAAGAATGAATAGGATTATATAAAAGTATATTGCATTCAATAGATGAGAAAAAAATAGTCACCTCGGTGAAATTCAACTCATTCATTGACTTTTGATACATGAGGGAATGTACGAAAAACTATGAAAGATCGCGGCGCCACCCATTCTGCCCCGTATGTGCACAAAAAACGTAATTTTTCGTGTGTTATCTTAAAAATGCTCCTCGGGCCACAATTTTCATCCGATTGAATTTTTTTTTTTATTTTCGTGATGCTTTAGAGAATACAGTTAAGTATTTATTTGATTTTATACGCCCTAGAGAATTAGAAAATTAATTTTTTAACTTTTCGATTTTTTTTATCTTCTCAAAAAATCTCAAAATTGATCATTCCGAGTGATTGATCATTCTAATCGAGCATAATCGGAATTTTATGATGAAAAAATTATAGGGGGCATATGTATCAAAAGTCGATCAATGGGTCCCAAGCCCGAGCAAGAACTTTCAAATTTGACCGAAGTGACACCTTAAATTTTCTAAAAACAGATAACCCAAAAGCCAAATTGTCACCTACATACGGACAGACATGACTCTAAAAACATCATTTCTCCATATTTCATGACATTCTCCATCATTTTCAATCGAAATTAGAAATCCTCAAAATCGTATGATTACAATGCTTCCATTTGGAAGCGAAAATTGGAGGAACAATTTACAAGTGTGACCAGGAATCAAAAGCTGTTCTAAAATAAATAATATTTGTCTAAAAAGATGTACGAGCAACAAATCGAGTGTCGCTCGATTCGTATTTACCGTTATAGAATTCATTGACAGGCTATGTCAAAATTTTAAATGACTTTGAACTATTACAATTGATTAATAATAAAGAGAAACAATTTTAGGGAGGTCGAAAGGTGTGATGAAAAACACCTGGACAACAACTAAACCTGAATATACTCGTCGCGTTCAAATAGTGGTTCTCGATGAGCAGCAGGAACAAGTCTTTGATTCTTGTCCAGTTATTTCTATCATGTTTCTCGGGCCTTTTAACATTGTTTCTCACTATTATTAATCTAATTCAATAATCCAGATGTATTGAAAATTGCGGTGAATTAAATCAATGAGTACATCAAAGCACTCTTAATTGGACCGCAAAGCCAATTAAGAGTACCCTAAGTTATGAATTGTCACAGTTGAATAATAATCAACAACTGCATTCAATCAGTAAATAAAAATTATGAAGGTACTAGGGCATCATGCGTGCTACCGCACGCGCTACAGCGCTCACTGAAAGATTAGATTGTCCGTACGGGCCAATCTTTCAGTGAGCGCTGTAGCGCACAACAATTATTTACTCTTTCTGATTGGTCATACACTGTTTATCATTTCTCAACCTTGATCCATTGATAAAACATCTAACTATTCAACAGTAAGAATACGGTAATGTCGGCTTTCGTTCATTTCTTCACACGAGCCCGAAGATGGTCAAACCGGTACCGAGTACGTGACCTAGAGTACGTGACCTCTTCATATAATTTTCATGAAAAGCCCAAAAAATCAATATTTATAGAAATTGTCTTTTCGATTCTTTCTTGTGCTATATTTCATTGATGGCATAAGGAATACGCAAAACTCGTGAGAAAACTTGAATAAATACTGGAAAGGTCAAAATAAACCGTTGTAACTACACGTATACTGAACGCAATTCAATACAAATAAAACAATAACATCCTCGGAGTTATGGAAGTCATCAAATGATCCATCAACTGATCGGAACATGAATGAAAAGTTAACTATGAAACAATGTTTCATTGTCAATTAGTTTTATGATACAGGAAACACAAATATTTTCACATTTTGTGTCGACTGAGCCTTATTCGTTGAGAGCAACATTCCATTTGTTGTTGGTACATCTAGTTTTCGATAAATATTGGTTGCGTCAGGCCGATTAAAGATTAATTAATTCCTGGCAACTGTTATCAAATTTGGAATACTTGTAGTTTTAACCAGCATCTTTGATGGGTGAAGAAAAATTTTAGCCCTAAATCCTCTCAATAAAGTGACGCGGCAGGTGAGAATCGCATTGACCTTTTTTAGAAAAAAAAATGAGTCGTATTAATCTTTTTCTCATGAAAAACGTTGAATGGGCTCATGAAAAAAAAAGTAATTGCAATCATTTGCCCTTGGAAATTTCCTTAAATCCTCTCTATCAGACCCTGTGGGATTTTCAGATCGTTTCCAAAACGATTGGTCTTTCTCTTTCTCTTTGTCTTCCATAAAATGATCAATTTTCGAAGCATCTTTTGCCTTACGTGGTTGTTCAATTGGTAGGGCAAAAGAACGAAAAAAAATTTGTGAGATTGAACATTAAATAATTCGCACACATGGAAAATGAAAAAAAGGCAATAACTGAGATTCGATTCAACGTTCATACTGAATACAAATTTTAGATAAGATCATATTCGTTGAAAACATCTTGTTTTGATCGATTGGGTGTCCTCTATTGGCTGTTTGACCTTTAGTCACTGAAGAATTATAGATAAATTCAATTTTACTGATTGAATTTCTTGGTAATTTCCAGTAATTAACATTAAAATATTTATTTCATTCGTATATAGCCGAAGCGCAGACAGGCGCACACACTACCTAAGCCCTTGTCCTCGCCTGTTTTATCGATGCATCTCGGGAGCACAAGTTACCTACAATCCTGCCCCAGCCTGTTTTACCAACAAACGTATCCTACGATTAACTCACTACGCTACCGCTACGAAAAGTTTCATTCGATGGATTCACACTTGCTCCGGAGATCTCCCTTATATAAATCTCTGCATTTAACATCGCGAATAGGCGCAATACCACATGTCCCTGGGGTCCCTAGACTATTTTCCTAGTCACAATTCCCTTAAAAATGTCAAAAAAAAAAGTGTTTATAACAGTTGGGACAACAAACTTCGATAAATTAATTGAAACAATAACTGAAAATGGAGTTTTTGAGGTAAAAAATGATTAAAAGTACTCTTAAAAGGCATTAAATTGCGATCTGGTACTGGTCAGCATTTCGGAGCAATGGAATTAATTGTCCAATTCGGTTATCATGTTCACTGTAACAATATGTGGTGTATAAATGTCAATTATGTGAGTGGTTATGGTCGAATTGTCATCATTGAGTGCATATCAAGGATCAGAATACTCATTTCCCAGATAATCACGAATTTTGGCAAGATTATTCTTGTTCACTCGATTCTGGAAAAGATTTTAATATAGATAAATCCTTCTATATCGTGTTCATGGTCCTTCTGGAATGATAGGCTGATGCTGAAGAGGAAAACCAGAAAAAAAAAAGAAAAAAGTAGCAAAAGCAGGATGTTATGACCCTGGCGGAGACCAGGGCGCAAATTTCAGTGTTGAAGGCTGAGTTGTCACAGCTAAAGGATGAGAAGCATATCAGCTGTTCCTTCAGTTGGAGAAACTATTGAATGAGAATGATAATAATAGGAGGAGATGACTCACTAAAGAAGCTAGGTAATTGATTCTTTCTATTTTACTTGGAAAAATTTATTCAATATCAGAGATCATTGATTGAATCTTGATTTTCAGGGTTTACTCAGAGGTTTTGATCAGTGTCAGCCATTATCCACCAGCTGGTTCGAATATTGTGCATCCTCAGTTGTTTCCTTCATTATCCTCTGGGAGTACACTGTACAAAGTCATTGCTACAACACCTCACACTCTTCTACCTATTAGTGTTAACGTGAGACTCGATTTTTTTCATATTTTACAGACTATTCCGTGAATATCTAGAAAAGGAGTAAGCTTAAAGAAAAATATCAAGAAACCTTTTTTGTGCAGAGTCTAATTTTCTATAAAAAAAGTATTCTGACATTTTTATCTCAGATCACTCATTCTTGAGATATGCTTATAATTAATAAAAAGGTCTGTTTTAAAACTGAATTGATGAATTCTTTCATCAGGAGATTGTTTTGCGAATATCTCCAACACTACGAGCTATAGAAAAAAGTAAATTAAGATCTCGTCGAGAATTTAATAGGCTACAGAAAGTGTCTCTTGATATTTTTCTCCAAACCTTTAATTAACAGAGGACACTGATTTTATTTTTGAATTTTTAAACAGTAACCTTCGTAGAGAGGTCACAGCCCCTCTTCACCCCCCGTAGGTTCACCTTTTCACCCAATTTATGAGTACAAACCTACAACAATGCCAAATTATAATCAGTTTCAAGGGCAGTAAGTGCCGTTTTTATGGTTTTATTCATAATTGAATTAATTAAAGAAGTGGGAAAACCTCTATTCTACTTTTTATCTTCTGAACATGTAATTATTTCGATAACAAAAGTGATTGTAAGGAAAAATGTCTTGAGACCTTTTTTGAAGCAAATTTTATCCTCAACAAAAAAGGTCTCTTGAAATTTTCCTCTGGAATGACTCATTATCGAGAAAATCACATAACTAACTGTTTTTATACTTTATATACACCACTGCGAATTTATCGAATTGTTGATTGATAATTAATTTATTAATTAATCAAATCATTAATCAATACATTGTTTTGCATTAAAATTATTTTGATAAAATACATAAATAGAGAAACCAAGAAGAAATGGTTGTATTTTTCAGAAATAGAGGGGGCTAGCCAGGAGAATTGGTGACTCTCGTTCCGTCCTCTAATTGGTTAATTAGTAATTGTTTTTCAAGAAAATTGTATTTTGATCTTTTCAGCAAACCTATAATTATTAAAAATCCATCATTAATTGATTAATTGCAAAAATTCACCTCTCGTAATGAACAAAATGCACTCATCACATTTGTTTTTGGTGAATATCTTCAAATCCAAGAGAGAGATATCGAAATTTTTAATTTTTTGCTTCCGAATGGAAGCATTGTCATCGACCTATTTTTACATTTTCTAATTTTGGTTGGAAACGATGTAGAATGGTCTGAAACGTAAAAATACGAAGTTTGGAGCCAATGTCCATCTGTTCGCGTGTCCACTCGGGGGTCACTTTTCCTTAAATTAACCAATTAATTGAGAAAATCATTTCCGAAAAATCTGAAATTTTGTGAGATTGTTGGTATTAGTTGGTGCTAATTCTGTGCCAAATTTCAGCTCGATCGATTGAGTAGTTTTTGAGGAATAGTGATTTGTTTGTAAATCGTTTTTTGTGAATATCTCAGAAATGACCAAACCTATTGGCTTTTTTTTTTTTTCAAAATCTTCGTCTCGTTGTGTACTATCAGAATCAACCAGGATATATATACCGGTCGATGCAAAGTTTTAGAGATATGGCCAATTTTCTGTTTTTTGCAGAAAATTCTTATAAACACGCTAACTTTTAAAATAATGGAGATATCAACTTGAAATTTAGCATGAAGGTGACTCTCATGATTGTCATGTTTGATAATAAAAATGAGCTCAATCGGACCAGCGGTTCCGGAGATATTCAACGTTGCATGTAAATCGATTTTATCGGATATCTCGAAAACGACTAAATCGATTAATTTTTTTTTTTTTTCAAAATCTTTGTCTTGATGTCTTCTATTTTAATCAATCAAAATATGTATACCCGTTGATACAAAAATTTCGAGATATGGCTATTTTTCTGTTTTTCACTGAAAATCCTTGTAAACACGCTAACTTTTGAAAAAATGGAGATATCAACTTGAAATTTGGCATGAAGGTGACTCTTATGATTGTCATGTTTGGTATTTAAAATCAGCTCAATCGGGCAGGTGGTTCCGAAGATATTCAACTTTGTATGTGGATCTATTTTATCGAATATCTTGAAAACGACTAAATCGATTAATTTTTTTTTTTTCTCAAAACCTTCGTCTCGATGTCTTCGATCTTAATCAATCAAAATATGTATACCCGTTAATACAAAAATGTCGAGATATGGCTATTTTTCTGTTTTTCACTGAAAATCCTTGTAAACACGCTAACTTTTGAAAAAATGGAGATATCAACTTGAAATTTGGCATGAAGGTGACTCTCATGATTGTCATGTTTGGTATTTAAAATCAGCTCAATCGGACAGGTGGTTCCGGAAATATTCAACTTTTGAGATATGAAATGCAAAACATTTACTATAATAATACGCGAAAAGGATTGAAAGCATCATTCGGAAGCGCTCCATCAATTGATTGATGGCGAAAAAAAATACACATGTAAAATTAACAAACTCCACAATCGCAAATCTGTAGTTACAAATCTATAGCCGCATGTCGCTGCCGCCTGCTTGTTTTTATTTATGTTCATTTATTTCGTTTCAGATTGAGTAGCGTTGTTGCACCAAAACTAGACGGTGGAGAGACGTTCTATTTTATAGAAGAATGGACGACATATGGATGTTGCTCGAGAAACTATTACAGACAACAGAATACCCTGAATCAACCGTCGTGACACCTTATGCCATACTCATTAGGTAAACCTGTTTTTAAAACTGTTAAAGAGGAAATTTTTTTTTCATTTTTTTGAGACTAAAATTGATGAATCTATATCATTTTGTTTTCAAATTATCAATTAATCGATGAATTTATTTATTGATTTATCTTAGGCAAAAGAAGCAATAGGTGCTCCAAAATCAGTCATCTATGTACCACCACCAGCAGTAGCTGTTGCTATTATGGAAGCACTTCATGCTGCAATGCCTCTAATTATCTGCATAACTGAAGGTATACCCCAGCATGACATGGTCAAAGTTAAAAGACGACTACTCGAGCAGAATAAATCACGTCTCATAGGGCCTAATTGTCCTGGTATCATTACACCTGAACAGGTACATTAATTAAATTAATTATGCGTTTATCTCGAGAATGAGTGATTCTAGAGAAAATTCATAAGAGATCTTTTTTGTAGCTAAGGAAATTCTCTAAAAAAAATTTCTTCTGATAATTTTTAGTAAAATCAATCGTTAAGGAGATATTTAATTATGGGTTAAATGGATTTTCTTCAGTATTTGATGATTTAATTTAATCTCTTCAAGAATTGAAAATTACATGTTTTTTTTCACTTTTTCAGTGTAAAATTGGCATTATGCTAGGACACATTCATCAGAAGGGGAAAATTGGTATTGTCTCAAGGTCTGGGACATTGACGTACGATGCTGAGAATCAGACGATTTTGGTGAATATTTATCTTTATAAAAATGGAAGTGTTTCTGAGGGATCCAGGGACCGATGAAATCGTCATAATTGGGAAAATTGGTGGAAGTGCTGAGGAATCAGCTGCTGAGTACTTCATCGAACATAACACTGTTGGTTGAGCACAGTTATTTCATTGATATCCTCACTCCCACATTCATCCCTCCAAAATCATTCATTCGATCCTTCCAGTTAATTAAATAGCGAAATTATTGAATTAATCATTCATCATTTTATTTAGATTCAGAGGGGTAAAGCTAAACCAGTTATTTCATTCATCACTGGAATCACTGCACCACCTGGTCGTAGAATGGGTCATTATCATTATTTCTGGGGGTGAAGGTGGAGCTCAGGATGAAATAAATGCTCTTGAAAAGGTGAATTATCAATTTTTTTTTCTGGTTTCATAGAATTTAAATTTTTAAATTTAAATTTGAATTAAAATTTTTTTTGATCTCGTTTTTGATTGATAGTTCGTAAACAAAAAGTTTTAGGGGATAAAGTTAATACATTTTTTGTAGATCCCAAAATTACCAACAAAAAATCTCTTTTGACATTTTTCTCTGAAATCACTCATTAACGAGATAATTCTATATTTCTGTTTCATCTATTTTTGAAAATTTGACATCTTTCTTTATCTCGTGAACAAGTAGTTTTAGGAGAAAATGTCAACAAACTTTTTTTTTAAACAATGGAATTTCCGATAAAAAATATCTTTTTACATTTTTCTCTAAGCCCCGTATTTTCAAAGATATTCACAAATTTAACAATTTTTTTTTCTTCAAATTTTTTTGTAAAAGTTCAAAAAATACCGATTTATTTTATATTTTTTAGGCTGATGTAATTATAATAAGGAGTCCAGCACAAATGGGCCGAGAACTCCTGAAAGAAATAACTCATCTTGATCTGGTATCAACATTATTAAAAACTGGAAAGCCAATTAACAAATAAATGAAGAGAATAAAAAATAAAAATCCAAGACTCTGTAGAATGATGTAGTTATTTTTGTCCTGTATCCTCCGACTAATAACTAATTCCTCTCTCAAGAAAGAAGATGAACAAAGATTGATATTGCACAAAGGTTTACTGTTATCATTAATGATAATAATTTAATAAATTTCATCATATTAATGTCATGGAATAATTCATTCTAATGATTATTTAATAGTGATTTTTGTTTTTACACTCGACAGTGCCAGAGATTTATTTAATTATAACAATTTGCTCATTATAAATCATGTTGAAAGGAAAAAAAAGATAATAAATAATTTAAAAAATTAATTATTGATTTTATTCATTTATTTCTTCTTTTTTCACTTATTTATTTTTTGCTTTTGCTGAATATCTCGTGATCTAATAGAACTAGCGAAATTTTCGAGACCTTTCTTGTAGAGAAAAATAAGATTTACAAAAAAGGTCCTTAAAAAAATTCCTCTATCTTCACTACAATTAAAGATATTCATAAAAAATGTCTTGGAGAAAAAAAATAAATGATAAACTATCAGTTTTTGGTCAATACCTCCGAATCTAGAGGAGATGGCCAAATTTTTAAAAAGACCTTTTTTGTATAGAAAATTGAGATTTACGAAAAAAATCTTTTCAAAAATTTCGCTATCTCTTCTAGATTCGGAGATATTTAGGAAAAACTGAATAAAAAAATTTTCATTAAAGGCCCATCCATTAATCAATAGTCCTAGCAATTATCTTACTGTTATCCCGATCAAATGGCACTCATTTATCAACATGCAGGGTCTTTAAACCCACGATGAGTCCCTCACAAGTGCAATAAAACGGATGATTATTCTTAAATAGTCGTTTCGGAATTTTCAATTGATGATTATCCATAAAAACTTCATTAGTGATAACAATCAAATATTTTCTAGCTTCCAGAATCCAGAGCCTCAAACAACTACCAGAACCTGCATGACTTATCAGTAAATCTGCACTCTTATATACCCTTGAATTGAAGGTTTTTAACTTGCACAATTCCAATCTTTATCACTCCAAAACGAGGAGAACAGTCTGGCTCAATTTCTAATGCTCCAGTCTAGAATCAAATGATCATACCCTCAATTCCTGAAGGAAGATTAATTATTTTAGGGCATTTCAAGAGTACTTTTAATAATTTTTTACCTCAAGAACTTCATTTTTAGTTATTGTTTCAATTAATTTATCGAAGTTTGTTGTCCCAACTGTTATAAACACTTTTTTTTTGACATTTTTAAGGGAATTGTTACTAGGAAAATGTCTAGGGACCCCAGGGACATGTGGTATTACGCCTATTCGCGATGTTAAATGGGCGCAAGGCGGCGCTGAAACTCACAATATGGCTGGCGAAAGATCACAAATACCTAGGTTTTTGTGATCTTTCGCCAGCCATATTGTGAGTTTCAGCGCCGCCTTGCGCCCATTTAACATCCGCGAATTCTGTCCAGTGCCCGTTGGATAATATTAATTTACCCCTAGGTACTTAGCCGACAATTGCACTAATTAAAAAAATGGTCTTATGTAGGTGATTGTACAACGTTAGTACAAGATTGTACGAGGTGAAATTTCGTTAGTAAATTCATCAATTAGCTGCAATTAATTAATTAATTTTAGGCATGATGCTGACCGACAAGAAATCAAAAATTGTTCAATTAATTGTCAAAAGGGGTCTATTTCATCGGAAATCGTTAGTAGATTTCAAATTTTATAATTTCATCGTTTGTAGATGCATTGTTAATTATATAACTGTATTGTCGTTTAGTATCTGCCCTTAAGCGATCAACCTGTATGGTCTCTATATTATCGACAATTACTTTTGTCGAATTATATACAGATACAATGTAGTGGATTTATTCAATTTTTAGTTCTATTTAAATTTAAACAGGATTAACTTCTACAGCATTAAAATTAATAAACGGGTGATCTTCGGTCGCAATTGTACATATGTGGAATGTGGAAACACTATAAATAATAAAAGCAATTCCATTCGCGTTCGTTAATTGTGTTGACGGAGAAATCAAAGGAGTAAAAATGTGCTCATCTTCGACGCCATGCTCATTTCGGAGCATATTATCGAGCATTTTCTTCTGCATTCTCGGAAGGATAATTATCAAATTTTGATTGTTTTAATCACATCGATTTTCATGATGTGGTTGCATTTGGTGAAAATCCCTGTGTTTCATCCCCTGTGTAAAAGTTTTTTTTCCCTATAATTTTTCATTATTATTATTATCGATTTAAGAGGGTCCGTGTGCGATTGTTAACATCATTATCTTCCATTTTTTTTTTTTAAGTTGATTAACAACAAGTTTAATGAGATTATTTTGTATTCGAGTTGGGTATTCTTCTCGTGGATGGTTTATTATTCTGATGAGGTCCAGATTGCAGCACAAAATGAGGAAATTGTCGAGGGAATTTTTTTTTTAAATTATTTATTTAATTAAAAACATGATAATTGTCGATAGTTCTATCAAGATATTAGCAGTAGATTTCTTCTGGATTTTTTACCTCCCGCATTGAGTACTTGTAGAGTAATTTATAATTGCCCATTATTTAATCAATTAACTATTGTTAATTAGTTTAATTGACTTTTTGTAAACAAGTAAAATGAGAATAATTTACTTTTTTAAAAATCAAATTCACCGGAATTTCTTCATTATTCAGAAAACAAAAATGGATTTTTGAGCCTTCCGGTTCCATAAAAAAATCTCATTTTTTTCCTCTTGTTCGACCAATCGTTCTCCTATATTTTTCACTTCATTTGATGAAAAAAAAAATGGTAAAAACCAATTTCACCGTCGAGAAGGTCGAGTTGAAAACAAAAAAGACAAAAATATTTATATAAAAAATATAGTATGTAAAGAAATTCTGGAAAATTGATGTGATTGTAGGAAATTTTGAACAATATAATGTATTTATTTTTTTATATCATGTATGAATAAAAATGATTCAACAAAAAATGTTACGAAAACTGTATGTGAAAACTAATAAAAAAAGGTAATCACTTCGCAGCTCTCATGAATTCATGAATGTAAAAAAAAAAAAAATGATGACAAAAATATTAGAAACGACTGAATAAATGAAAAAAAAAGGGGAAAAAGGGCATCAAATAATTTAAAGTAATTTAATCTTTCATACAGTTTATTTCGTGAATATCTTGTTAACTAATTGTTTAACAACAAAATATCAAGAGATCTTTCCTATTGATAATTTGATACTCTATATAAAAAAGGTCTCTTTACATTTTATCCTCAACCCACTCGTTACCGAGATAATTGCATAATTGATCCTTGGCACTCAAAAATTCAATTTTTGGACATCCTTCGTTAATTATGCATTTATCTCGGTAATTAGTGGGTTTAAAGAAAAATATCAAATGACCTTTTTTGTCGCGAATCGATTTCTCTACAAAAAAGGTTCTTTGACATTTTTCGATAAACCCCTCCGTTTCAGAGATATCCGCAAAATAATCTGATCTCATTTCCAAATTTTCCTCCAAAAATGTCTCCAAATCACGAATCAATCATCTCCATTAATATTCCATTTTAATTGTTAAATTGATCAGACAATTGAATTAATTAAAATTTCTTTATCTCGCGATACCCCAAGTATTTACGTTCGATTAAACAATATGGAGGAAAAATTAAGTATGGCATAAATAAATTCAAATGGACATTTAGTTAAAAAATATAAATCGTGTTATAAGGATATATTACTTTTAATTTTAAGATGATGTAAGATGTGTTAATGAAGCTTGCCTCTAATTAGTGAATAGGACAGTGCTGTGAATAATAATTACCATAAAAAAAAACATATAAAAAAGCAAAAAAATTATGATAAGGCATTTAAATAAGTGTAGAGTATTTCTTAATAAAATTAATTCTAAAATCGACCAAAATTTTTCGTTTGTCTTATTATTTTCGTTTCTCTTTTGAATACTCTATTCTTTTAAAATTTTCTACAAAAAAGGTCTTTGACCACAAACTTGGAACATTGGTTTGACAAAAGGTCTTTGCACTTGACAATTAAACAGGACCACTCTGCAAGGAATTTCAGCTCTAACGATTGAATCTTTATGCTAATAGTCAATTATGTTACATAATGAAGATGAATAATTATAGTCAATTGAACCGCATGATGTATGTATAAATAATATTTGTCAGATGTGATTGTCGATAATATAGAGACCATACAGGTTGATCGCTTAAGGGCGGATACTAAACGACAATTGTTTATTTACAGTTATTTAATTAACAATGCATCTACAAACGATGAAATTATAAAATTTGAAATCTACTAACGATTTCCGATGAAATAGACCCCTTTTGACAATTAATTGAACAATTTTTGATTTCTTTTCGGCCAGCATCATGCCTAAAATTAATTAATTAATTGCAGCTAATTGATGAATCTACTAACGAAATTTCACCTCGTACAATCATGTACTAACGTTGTACAATCACCTACATAAGACCAT
Organism: Coelinius sp. EB29; assembly: GCA_035578325.1. NCBI lineage: Eukaryota > Metazoa > Arthropoda > Insecta > Hymenoptera > Braconidae > Coelinius > Coelinius sp. EB29. Next base: position 7,757,276 of record JAOZGT010000001.1, on the reverse strand, counting down.
TTTGTTAATTAGTGCAATTGTCGGCTAAGTACCTAGGGGTTATTAATTTATCAGTAAAAAAATTATTTTCAACGGTTAATTATATTTTACCATTGATTACCATTGAATTGTGCATTCAATAATATTTTTTGAATTTTTTTTGTAGGCTGCACCTACCCAACTCATTTTTAGTAAAAATTTTTTACCGACGGTCGATCGCGGCGCCATCTCTTCCATGGGCTGTTACTAACACCAAAGTGGGGTCACCAAATCCCGAGAACTGAGCATCTACTTTAGTCTTTTAGTCATGAAGAATAGAGACCTCTCTATTCTTCATGCTTTTAGTCTATTCTCTTTGAGACCTTTGAGTACATCCGTAAGAAATAAAAATATTTGCAATAACTTTTCGTGGTTATTTAATTGAGCAGAATTACAGCAGAGTGAAGAGTGGAGTTGTGTTTTTATGAATAAATATTATTGTGATGCATAATATGGCTTCAGAACAGGAATTTATTATGTATTGTGTTTAATCATTATCTTGCATCATGTCAAAATTGTATGCGTGGCCGCGAACAATCTAGAGTGGTTACTCAATGTCCACACAAAATTCAAAGTGTTGAGATGACATTACTAATGATACAGAACTTGATGATAATCAGTGTAATACACTAACTCATGGGTCTTCAGTTTTCAGTGTTATTATAAACTATCACAAATTTTCTTTCCAATAATGGAATAACCATGCGGCAAACAAGTGACGCAATCTGTCATATTTTTGCGTATTTATAGAGATCCACATGGACCGAAGTGGATTCAGCCTGCCAATATCAGCTGTGGGGTGCTGTCAGCTGAGCATAATGATGAAGGATTGCAGTTCTTGGCATAGTTTCAGAGCACCTGATTCATATCTAACCTAACTGTGATCAGTAGATGAATTGGCTGAATTTCTATATCAAAAATCGTGAAGAATATGTTTCGTTTATTTTTATTTTCCTTCATCGTCGGAGGTTATGCTCTGGCCCAGCAGGGGAATGGAGTAAGTTCAAAGACCGAATTTCAATAATAATGGGTTAAAATCAGATGGGTAATTCAGTAGAGATAGTCACCTGACTATTATTAAGTGTTTTTGAAACTAGGAAACTTAGGATAACGTGTCGCGATACCTTTTCTTGTAGGAAATTTTAAGAATGACAATCAAGAGCCTTCGACTTACATCGAAACCTATTAGTTTTTATAATATTTGCATTCTTAAGTTATCAATTTTCTCTCATTGTAATCTATGTATTATTTAATTTCTTCAGGACCGAAATACTGGACTCATTCCTGAGGGTGATGACCCTTTGATTCTAATCTCCACCCTCAGCGGTTCCTTCGTGGGAGTTGGTCAGAGAACAGGAGAAATTCGGTGGCGCCAGGACAACGAACCCATAGTGAAAGTGCCCTACGGTATATCCGAGAGACTCTCTCCAATGTTCCTCCCCGACCCTAAAGATGGCTCACTGTATCTCTACGGAGCTGAGTTCGAGGTGCTTAAGAAGCTCCCATTCACAATCCCTCAATTAGTAGCCAACAGTCCCTGTCGAAGCAGCGATGGCATCCTCTACACAGGGCGTAAAATTGACACCTGGTTCAGCATAGACCCAGTGAGTGGAGAACGAGAGCTACTCTCAGGCTTTGAAGTGGCCGACAGTACCTGTCCTCTAGACATTCAGAATGCCATTTTTGTTGGACGTACAGAGTACAACATAATAATGATCGATAGCAAACAGAAAGAGCGAAAATGGAACATAACTTTTTACGACTACTCAGCATCGAAAATCGATGAAGCAATAGACGACTATGACCTCGTGCACTTCACGACGAGCTCTACTGGTCGAGTTGTTACTCTCGATCGAAGACTAGGGATGGTCCTATGGGAGTTGGACCTTAATAGCCCAGTAATTGGCATTTACTCCATGAATAAAGACGGTCTAGTCACAGTTCCTTTCACCAGTGTAGCTGAAGGAACCCTCGATAATCTCCTCCAGAGGTTTGGCTTGAAGCCCAGTGACATCCAACTATTCCCAACATTATACATCGGTGAACACATCCATGGCCTCTATGCTTTACCATCTCTAGTTGACTCCTCGACAGCCACAATCTCCAGCAACAGTGGACACCTGTTGCTGGAGGGTCCAAACTTTGTTCCTCAAATTGAGAGAAACGAGGATATTATGTCTCCTGATGAGAGCGCTACAGTTGGCAATGAACCATTTGAGGATCAGTTGATTGAGGGAGTGACTCAAGAGAATAATTTCATGGTTCTTGGGCATTATAAAGTACCGGCAGAATATAAACCTCAGAATCAGCCGCTGCAGATTACTGGGCGATCTGATCCTATCATCCGATCGCCAGAAAGACGAACTAACTCTTCCAAGAAAATCACTATTGTTGTGCAGAGTTTTGATGAGCTCGGTAATGGTACAAATCATAGGGAGTGGAAGAAAGTATTTGGGGGAGCGTACAATGGGGCTAAGAAGTGGCTGAATCAGCAGGAAAATAAAGGATTGAAGTTAGCGCTTATCATTCTAGTTGGATGTGTAATTACGATGTTCTGGTACTTGAATGCTCAGTTCAAGGAGTTCCAGCAATTGTCTCAGGGCTCCAGAGAGAACAGCAGAACTAGCAGCACTGGGGGGAGGAGTGGAGTAATGACAGTACCCGAGGAGATTGGGGAAGGAACGGTTAAAGTGGGAAAGATTGTATTCCATATCGATAAGGTATTGGGAAAAGGCTGTGAAGGGACTTTTGTCTATAAAGGAGAGTTTGATGGACGATCAGTTGCTGTGAAACGACTGCTGCCTGACTGTTTTACATTTGCTGATAGGGAGGTAGCACTCTTGAGGGAGTCTGATGCTCATGCTAATGTCGTGAGATATTTTTGCACTGAACAGGATCGAATGTTCAGGTATATTGCACTGGAATTGGCTGAAGCCACTCTGCAGGATTATGTCGCTGGGGATTATGATAGACAGACGATTTCGGCTAAGAGTATTCTGGCTCAAGCGACGTCTGGACTTGCTCATTTACATTCTCTTGATATTGGTGAGTTCATTGCTGTATTTTTGAAATTTATAGCATATAATTAATAAGAAGAGGATATTCTTGTACATATACATATTTTGAAGTAGGAAGACGTAGCATTTCGGACATCTCTCTTATGATAATCAAGCAATTATCTTGGAAGCCAGTGATTTTATAAGAAAATATAATGAGACCTTGTCAGAAATTCCCTTAACTACAAAGAAGGTATCCGTGGGGAGAATTTCCATATGAAAAGGTGGATAGAATTCGAAAGTAGAAAATGATGAGTTTGTATTATTCACAAATAGAAATGCTTCGGCATCAATTTTTCAAAAAAGTAGTGTTCAAAATTGCCAAATACGCACGACAAAGTGATGCTCGTTGTGTCAAAGAATTATTAAACCAATCCAGGAAAATTTTAATTTTGACCTTCAATTTTTACTTATATTGATTTACTTTTTTGTACGCCCTACAAGATGTCCCATCATTAGTGGACGAATTCGGTACTTTTTGAATGAAATTTTTCTCCGTATGGAGATATTATGGAGACATTAGACATTTCAGGTCCTTTTGAAATCATTCAATCCCAAGATGCTTGCGTAATTACCACAGATATTATTATATCTTACGTACTAACTACGTAGTGGTTTTACAATTTTCATTGCGAATTTCCGTATTTGAAATCTATTTTTCTTTCAAGGAATTAAATAAAAATCTAATAAAGTTCCGACGAGAATTTCCGCTTCTCTATTGATGCACGTAACACCGATTGATTTTCCTTACACACTGCATACAACACATTCTTTCATTCTATCAGTTCACAGAGATATAAAACCCCACAACGTATTGCTGTCAGCTCCAGGGCCGCGAGGTGAAGTTCGCGCAATGATCTCTGACTTTGGCCTCTGCAAAAAGTTACAACTGGGACGTATGTCATTCTCTCGCAGATCTGGAGTGACAGGCACTGACGGTTGGATAGCCCCAGAGATGTTAAACGGCGAGCGAACTACCTGCGCCGTGGACATATTTTCTCTCGGCTGCGTCTTCTATTACGTTCTGTCAAATGGAAAACACCCATTCGGCGATACTCTCCGAAGGCAAGCAAACATCCTCTGTGGAGAGAGTGACTTATGTTTCCTCCAAGATATTCACGATTATGACAAAGAACTAGCCTTAGTTTTAATCAGAGCGATGATCAACAGTAATCCCACAAATCGACCTCCAGCTCTCGCTGTCGAGCATTTTCCCTTCTTCTGGAGCCCAGCCAGAGTACTCAACTTTTTCCAGGACATTAGTGATAGAGTGGAGAAGGACGAGCCTGACAGTCCAGCTCTGATGTGCTTGGAGACTGGAGGCAGTCATGTTGTTCAGTCTGACTGGAGACTCTACATTGACCTCGAAGTCGCCAATGACTTGAGAAAGTATAGAAGTTACAGAGGAGAGAGCGTAAGAGATCTCCTTAGAGCTTTGAGGAACAAAAAACATCATTACAGAGAATTAACTCCAGAGGCTCAAGCAAGCCTGGGAGAAATACCTGGGAAATTCACAGAGTACTGGCTATCGAGGTTTCCCCGTCTCCTATCTCACAGCTGGTGTACGATGCAACGATTTAGAATAGAAGCAACACTCCAAGACTATTACGATCCCGACTACGAATTCACGACGTATTTTGCGTACGAGCGAGTCCTTAATGTTTCAAGTAGTGCGAGCAGAGAGGAAGTGCCTTCGGTGAATAATTCACCAGCCCCTCGAACCCCCCATTGGAGGTTTAGAGACGGTGTCGATTGGAGTCCCAATCGGTCTCGATTCAGGGCATATAGGAAGAAAAATCAGGAGAGAAGAAAGAATGAGGGTGCATTAGTGTGGACTCTACCATCGGCCAGTTGAGTTTTTATTTCCTTCTACTTGTTTCACACAGTCGAGGTATTTCTGCTGCGGAAAATTGTGATATTTCGTATCGCGAATGTATTTACCATTATGGACGTTCGTTTTTTCTTCATTGAGCGGATGTTTTGATCACTCCAAAATGGTTCTAGGAGTTTATTTCCCCAACAAAAATTTCCCGGAGAAAATTTCCCGGAAAAAATTTCCCCGGACAAAATCTCCCCTGGAAAAAATTTCCCCCGGAAAAATTTCCCCCAACGAAAATTCTCCTGGAAAAAAATTCCCCGGAAAAAAATTTTACCGCAAACCCCGGGACTATAACGGCGGGAGCAGCTTATCATCAAAATGTGTGTTGTTCCCCTCCCCCACCCCCCCCCCCCCCGGCGGCCACCCCAAACGTCTGTACAAATCTGTTGTCCGGAAAAAATTTTTCCAGGGGAATTTTTCCCAGGGAAATTTTTTCCAAGGGAAATTTGTTTCAGGGGAAATTTGTTCCAGGGGAAATTTTTTCCGGGGAAATTCTGGCGGGGGAATTTCTTCCGGGAAATTTTTGTTGGGGAAATAAACTCCGGTCACCCTCCAAAATTCAAAGTTTTCCTTTTTATGCAGATACTGAAATCATCACGTTATGTTCGGTTAATTTAGTTGCATTATATTTAATTTCATATGAGTATATTTCATGGTATTGTTACGTCCCAAGTAGTGTCACAGATTTGTAGATAATTGAGGATTTGAACTTGTCGACCTTTTGGGTTAGTAACTCCGAGTGTAGAGGGAAACTCTTTTCTGTAGGTAGGTTCCACCAATCAACTACTGAGCGTAGCTGACCAATCAAGACACAATATTGGAAATATGTTAAAATGTAATTTATTTCACTTCACACACTTGATTCAAAATTATTGCAATGGCGAGATAGGGTTTAATGACCCTTGAAGTTTAGCCCTTCGTAGGGTTTCAACTATCTATTGTTTATATATGGTTTTACACTTGTGATTTTATTGGTATTTTGAGTTTTGACTTCTATCAATTGAAAGGTTACACTTTATGATTAGGAATTCAGGCTTTGATCCTTGTCAATTGTAAGTTCACACTTTACAATTTATTCCCGAACACTTTGAATTAGAAGTTGTAAGTATTGGATTTTGTTGGTTGTTTCCACTTTGGGATTTACGATAGGAGTGAGTTTTTTTGAGTTCAGGATCTTAATAGGTAGATGAGTTGGGTTCTCGCGTGGGCGTACGCACTCTTGTTTCTAAGGGGAGAATTGGTTGATGAGGGTGGAAAGGGAAGGGAGAGGCGAGTCGATTGGTTCGGGATGAGGTGACGAGCCTCGGACGTTGTGATTGGATTTGGTGTAATTAAAAGTGCAGCTGCGTTTTGTTATTTGGAAAATTCTGGTTCCACGGACCGTTGGAATTTGGAAAATATCATTTGACACTTAGATTTTTATGACTTCTTGAGTTCATAGTGTTCGGTTTACAATTTCAGGATGTCTGTACTTATTTCTCTGGACTTGTTCTATATTTTTATTGCTTTTTTGAGAATTTAACGATGCACGTGTGCATGAGAGGTTTGTTTATTACATTCAAAAATGTGGGAAATATCCAGTTTCGTGGGAATGTCTGGAAAAATATGTTCTGAACACTTGTGTGTTGTTTGTCTTATGTGATTTGATAATATTCCATTTTAGTTAGTTTGAAAAAATTGTATGTGGTAATTGAGGTCTTACTTACTAATTATTGGTAAGACTCGACAGTCGATAATGCAAATAAAAAGATATACTAGCGCCCTCAGGTGACCCTAGTGGGGACGTAACAGTATCATCAGAGTTAAGTGAAAGAATATTAGAGATGAAATTAAACAATTCGGTTATTGGCCTGGCAGTCAGTAAAAGAGAAACATCAACTAATTATGATGTAAACAGTGATAACATTTCGGCGTCATTCGGAGCCCTAGTTAGAAGAAAACTCACTCTTCATTAATAAATGCAAAGTTAACAGTTAAAATGAATCAGCATGTTGTGAGGTTACGGATATTAGACAATTAACCATTAGAGGTAAACTAATCGGAGAAAAAACCAATGAACGAAAGGTAACAATTTTCACTCCCGGCAGCATGCCAAGTCCAATTAATAACAGTTAATTCTATTATTTTATTAAAAAAGCATGATGAACAACACTGCCAAATGTTTTTCTCGGCTGTGAAAAATAGTTTTGGGTTTTGTAAGTTCATTCAAAATTGGAAAATCCCTGAAAGTTACGTTATTGTATCGTTGAATATTATAAGGTGGAGACAGGACAGTGGAGTGGTGCTTTACCCCCAGGGTAGGACACTGCAATTCGGCAGTGTTGTTTGTCGTGTTTTTTCAATAAAATAATAGAACTGACTGTTCTTAATTTGATTTGACATACTGCCAGGAGTGATAATTGTTGCTTTTCGTCCATTGTTTTTTTCTGATTAGTTTACCTCAATGGTTAATTGTCTAAACTACGTAACCTTACATTTATTAATGGAGAGTAAGTTTTGTCTTGAAGAGGGCTTCGAATGAAGCCCAAAGTTGACACTGTTTACATCATAATCAATTAATGTTTCTTTTCTACTGACCGCTAGACCAATAACACGGTTATATTATCTCATTGAATTCGTACAATCGAAGGAAATAAAATTTCAAAAATGAGATATGAGAATTTCAATTGTGAGTACACATGACAATGGACACGCGCAGATTTTTATTGGAAATAGATTAGATATATTTATAAGTGGGAATGAGGTCAAAGTTGAAGCGAGTGTACATAATAGTGATTGTGAATATTATAATTCTATATATTTTACACGATTTTATTGACTGTGTCCCACTATGGGTGAGCTTAATAAATTATGGTGGAAACATAATTAATAATTAAGAAAATATAAAGGCTGTTGGAATTCACTTATTTTTCTTTAATAGAAAGGTAAACTCAGGCATTTTTCTCCGCTTATTTATTCGAAGATTTATAAAGGCGTGTTTCTTTGGAGTGATTAGAGTTATGATAAAGATGATTTCCAACCGTTTAATTATTCAACAATAATTAACTCCTCCTCCAGGGTTCACCAGAGTCAGCAGGGGGAGGGGGGGGGTAATTGAAAAAATCAAATTGGTATCGCTTCTTTGAGCAATGGTCAACAATGGTACGATATTTTTAATTCTTTGGTATGTGTAATTTAATTACAAATCATTGTTTTAGAAAACTTGCCTTAGTAAGCAGGGGATGTGCAACAAAAAAATCCAAAAAATTCTATTGAATGCACAATGGTAATCAATGGCAAAATATAATTAACCGTTGAAAATAATTTTTTTACTCATAAATTAATATTGTCCAACGGGCACTGAAGAATGGACGACATGTGGATGTTGCTAGAGAAACTATTACAGACAATAACAGAATATATACCTTGAATCAACCGTCGTGACACCTTAAGCCGCACTCCTTGGGTAGACCTGTTTTTAAAACTGTTAAAGAGGAAATTTTTTCCACATTTTTTAACTTCCCGGGATAGGGAAGTTATTGTAATCACCCCGAAAATCGAAATTCGATTTTTCATTATATGTCCACGTTTCAAGGTCACCACACACTCCCCGATCATTTTCAAGGTGATATGTGTGTGTGTGTGTGTGTGTGTGTGTGTGTGTGTGTGTGTGTGTGTGTGTGTGTGTGTGTGTGTGTGTGTGTGTGTGTGTGTGTGTGTGTGTGTGTGTGTGTGTGTGTGTGTGTGTGTGTGTGGGTGTGTGTGTGTGGGTGTGTGTGTGTGTGTATGTAGTCTACCCGTGACCGAAAATTTTGGTCAACGATATCTCGTTAACGGATGATGAGATCAAGGTCGTCAATGATGCAATCGAAGCGTCTTCATCCAACTTAAAGCCGAAAGGATTTTGGAAAAAATGTTCCAGTCGTTCTCCAGTTTTTCCAGAAAAACATCAAATGAAAGAAAAAAAAATTCTCTTTCGTTTTATTTTGTTTGTTTCTCTTTTATTATTGTTATGATTATTATTATTATTTCTTTTTGCACTTCTCGCGAACCCTACTATTGCTTCCGAATGGAAGCATCGCAATCGTTCAATTTTCACATCTTCTAATTTTGTTTGGAAATTATGTAGAATGGTTTGAAACGAAAAAAAAAAGATGTTTCGAGCTCATGTTCGCATGTGTGCATGTTAATGGGCCCTTTATCTTTTATATTTGAAAACTGAATAATTACAAGGGTAAGGAAATTTTTTAAAAATGAAATTACGCTAAAAAGTTAGTTTTAGTTAGGGCTCATTCTGTGCCAAATTTCAGCTCGATCGGTTCCTTAGTTTTTTGAGAAATGACGATTTCTCTTTAAACCTTATGCGTGAATATAAAAAATACTCAACCGATTGTATTTTTTTTTTATGTTCGTCTTGATATCCTCCATCATAATCGGCCCGTATTTGCCAACGTGTTCATGCTTAGTTTTCGAGATATGACCATTTTTCTGTTTTTCAGAGAAAATCTTTGTAATCTCTCTAACTTGTGCAAAAATGAAGATATTAACTTGAAATTTGACGTAAAGATGTTTCTTATGAATACGATGTTCCTTATTAAAAATCAGGTCAATCGGACAATCAGTTCTGGAGATATTCAACTTTGTACGAAAAACTGTGTTATTCAATATCTCGAAAAATACTTAACTGACTTGATTATTTGTTTTTTCAAAATCTCCTTCTGGATGCCTTCTATTTTAATCAATCGAAATTTGTATACCCGTATACACAAAGTTTTCGAGACATTGAATGGAACATATTTGCAATAATGATACGCGAAAAGGATTGAAAGAACCATTCGAAAGCGCTCCATCAATAGTCCATACGTTGTGCCTTTCCTGTGTCCAAAGTTTATTTTTTTAGGGCGAGTCAGTTCTATCATTGAACTATATGTTTTCGAGGGTGCTGAACACGAATCTGATAATAATTATTCGTGAATGTGGTCAGTTCTCTTTGTTTATAACGGTTTGATTGTTTACAACGTGATTTCGCGGAAACGGTAGAAATTATGAAAAAAAGTTTCAGATGAAAAAAATTTCTCATTTCAAGATGTATCGATTTTGTCTTTTGATATTTTTAAAAAACCGAAAAATGCTGATATCTCCTAAACTCGTATGAATCGGTATATATATTTTTATTGATCTAGATTGAGTCCATCGAGACTAGTATTCTGAAAAAAAATTGAAATTGGTGCAGTTGTTTCTGAGATATTGAGGAAAACCCAAATTTAAACAAACCGTTATATCTCAGGAACGACGTGACCGATCAGACTGAAACTTCGCAACAAAGTTGAGCATATTCATGAGTACCATGAACCAAAATTTTAGATTTTCACTCAAAAATTTCACCCTATTCATGTTAAATTTTCTAAAAACAGATTACCCAAAACCCAAGTTGTCACATACATACGTACCGACATGTCTCTAAAATCATCATCTCTCCATGTTTCATGACATTCTGCATCATTTCCAATCAGAATTAGAAATCCTTAAAATGGGACGAATACAATGCTTCCAATCGGAAGCAAAAAAAACTAGTGAAATATTTCGGATGATATAGATTACTTCAACTACTTAACTACTTAAATAGGTAATTACTTTCATCCCCAATATTCAATTACACCCATTACTGAGTTATTCGAAGAGAGCGTTTTCAATGTTTTTCGGAGGAATTTCTCAGACTCTTTTCGAAACATTTTCTCGGATTGATTTTTTAAATCCATTTTCCATTTTATTTTTTCATAATAAGGCCTTGGCCTAGGAGATCCTCAGGCGATTCTGACGAACCGGGAAGTTTTTTTTGTAGCCTGAACGTGTCACACCCACCATGGGAGCGAGCTTGCGAGCGACCAACAATGCACCACTAGTTGAGACTAAAATTGATGAATCTGTATCATTTTATTTTCAAGTTATTAATTGATCGATAAATTTATTTATTGATTTATCTTAGGCAAAAGAAGCAATAGGTGCTTCAACATCAGTCATCTATGTACCACCACCACCAGCAACTGCGACTATTATGCAACCCTGGCGGATCACTTGATCGGGGAGGATCAATCTGTGCACTCAGTTGATCATGAGTTGAGTTTCACTTGATGGTAATGTAGGAAAAATATGGGGTCGATCAAGTAGAAATTGATCGTAGAATTTTGAATTGCCAATTGATCTCTAACGCAACAATAACCCATCAACTGGCAACTAAAAATGAAATTGATCACGACTCGAGTTTACGGTGAAAACCCAGCGATCAATCTCGCAATCGTTTATAGAGTTTTTTGATTGCCAATTGATCCCCAACTCAGAAACAACCCATCAACTGGCAGTCAACTAAAAATAAAATTGATCACGACTTGAGTCCACGTTAAAAAAACCCAGCGATCAATCGGCAATCGTTCATAGAGTTTTTTGATTGCCAATTGATCCCCAACTCGGAAATGGCCCATCAACTGGCAATCAACTAAAAATGAAATTGATCACGACTTGAGTCCACGTTAAAAAACCTAGCGATCAACCGGCAATCATTGATAAAGTTTTTTGATTACCAATTGATCCCTAACTCGGAAACAACCCATCAACTGGCAGTCAACTAAAAATGAAATTGATCACGACTTGAGTCCACGTTAAAAAACCCAGCGATCAACCGGCAATCATTGATAAAGTTTTTTGATTGCCAATTGATCCCCAACTCGGAAACGGCCCATCAACTGGCAGTCAACTAAAAATGAAATGGATCACGACTTGAGTCCACGTTAAAAAACCCAGCGATCACCCGGCAATCATTGATAAAGTTTTTTGATTGCCAATTGATCCCCAGCTTGGATACGGCCCATCAACTGGCAGTCAACTAAAAATGAAATTGATCACGACTTGAGTCCACGTTGAAAAACCCAGCGATCAACCGGCAATCATTGATAAAGTTTTTTGATTGCCAATTGATCCCCAACTCGGAAACGGCCCATCAACTGGCAGTCAACTAAAAATGAAATGGATCACGACTTGAGTCCACGTTAAAAAACCCAGCGATCACCCGGCAATCATTGATAAAGTTTTTTGATTGCCAATTGATCCCCAGCTTGGATACGGCCCATCAACTGGCAGTCAACTAAAAATGAAATTGATCACGACTTGAGTCCACGTTGAAAAACCCAGCGATCAACCGACAATCGTTAATAGAGTTTTTTGATTGCCAATTGATCGCTATCTCGAAAACGGCCCATCAATTGGCAGTCAACTCAGAATGAAATTGATCACGACTTGAGTCCACGTTAAAAAACCCAGCGATCAACCGGCAATCACTGATAAAGTTTTTTGATTGCCAATTGATCCCCAACTCGGAAACGGCCCATCAACTGGCAGTCAACTCAAAATGAAATTGATCACGACCTGAGTCCACGTTAAAGAAAACCCTGCTAAATGATCCTTCACGTGAGATAGACCTATCAACTGGCAGTCAACTGAAAATTAGGTTGATCACAGCTTGAGTTCAAATGAGACAGCATTCCATCAAGTTGCGATCATTGAATGAGGGTTTTGATTGCTAATTGATCCTTAACGCGAGAACAACTCATTAACTGGAAATCAACTGAAAATCAAGTTGATCGCGATTTGCATCCACGTTTGAAAAACTTGCGAGTGACCCATCAACCGGTACTCAAAGGAAAATTACGTTGAGAATAACTTGATCTCGCGAGAAGCAAGTCTGTGATCGACCTGCGATGATCCAATGAGGTTTTACGATGGGCAATTGATCCCTGAAACGGAAACGCCCCATCAACTGGCAATTAACTGAAAATTAGGTTGACAACGACTTGAGTCCAAGTGATAAAGCATTGCATCATCTTCTGAACTTCTCATGAGTTTTTTTGATCGGCAATTGATCTTTAATGTAGAAACGTCACATCCACGGGCAATCAACTCGAAATTGAATTAATCAGGGCATGGTTTCAAGTAAGGAAATCTCGTGCTCAACTAGAGATTGCTTAAGCCTCTGACGAGAATAAGCTGCCAAACCCTGTCGGTGTAACTAGAGAGAGGGAAGGGCCAATCGCGCGCGGGCCAGCTATGTGTGGGTGCGTGACATCACTGCGGTCCCCCGTTCATGCTGGCCCATGACCGTATCACGATAGGAAAATCCATAGGCCCCGAGTTTTTACATTATTTGCAAGAATTAAGTGTTCATATCGAGTCAAAACAAACATGCATTGCGGTACAAAAGATAATGTAATTTAATTTTTTTTTGTTATTTTTTTTTTCTCTCCTAACGTAATGATTTTTCTCCAAATCGAAGTCTCGTAAGGCGGGTTGAGCCCTCAATAAAATTCGTTATCGACAATTCGAAAGAAATTAATCATTGTTAATTCATCAGGAAATGACTAAATAATGATGTCAATGATGAATGTAAATTTTTTGAAAAATTTCCCATAAGCTGCCGTGCATAAAATTATCTTACACTGACTGAGTGACTTATCGTGGGTGATTTTGATTGATTCGATAAATTAGAAATGGTGAGATACAGAGGCTCTGGGGTGGTGAAATGTCTTTTAACAAAATAATTACGAGTCAAAATTGAAGAAAATTTTTACAGCGGTCCCATAGACCGACATTGCACTCTAAATGTTTAGATTGTCCAAAATTGTTCTGTAATTTTTTTTCTCGGTCATCTCCCCTCAATTTTTCCGAATAGATGAACTGACATTCCAGATACGCCACTTATCCAGATTCAAATCCGATGACATTATCGCATTTACAGCTTGATAAGTGAGTTATGAATAATGTGTAGAAAAACTGAATCAGAAGAAGAAATTATGAAGAAATTAAAACAGTTTATTCGCTTTGACGTATTCAGCTGGGAAAATGGTGTTTCATCGCCGGTGTATTAGCCTTCATTCTTTTACAAATTTAAAAAATAATCCAGGGAAATTCTCGACTGACCATTGCGGATTAGGATTTTAGCCGATTTCATTACTCTCATGTTGTGAGAATTCGTCACTCCATACAATTCGTACCTCAATTTTCGTTTTGGGTTTTATTAGTGCTTTCCTCTACTTTAGGACGTTGAAATCATAAAATATCAACCTTCGTAATTAAAATTTTTCCGAAATTTTACTCCCTCGCACATCTGCTTACTATAAATAGTGTTTCTCCCTTTTTTTCATACTTGTGTCATATATCTATCATTTCTTTTCACTTTCATACTTGAAATACAGGTATATTACTAGTCCTCAACCTCTTTTATTGTTTTATGACTTTAATCCGTAACCCAAAATGTAAAAGTTCGTCCCGAAAATTTTATTGCGGTCATTTTATTGCGGTCATACTTGTCTATTTTCAATTTCTACTCAAAATTCTATCCCTACTTTTCTTCAGTTACAATCTTACTTCGGTACAGACAACAACTTCGAGTTCTTACCTTTCGACAAATTCATGTCTCAAGTTCAATTCCTCACGTTCAATATTCTGAGATAATCGTTCCAAAGACAGAGGGTTTAGTGTTAGGAGTGTCAAATTCAACTCCAATACGTGAAAACTCCAATACAGCGACTCAATTTGTCCTTTTTGTGTTATGAATATTTTGCTCACTTTGTATTCCAACAGACAGTGATCCCCCGAAGGTGCCAGAGATGAAAACTGCTAAAACGAAATGTCTTCCACATCTTGCGTTATTGATCCAGGATGGGTACACAAATGTTCAAATAGAGTCGAAAGTCGCGAAGAAAACAATTGGCAAAGTTAAAAGTATGAAAAAGGCACAGCCACCTCGTCGAGCTTTGTTTGCTGAAGATAATCGTCAGCCTGCTAAAAAAAAAGCTCGAATTAATCCGTCCACAGAAACAACTTCAAAAAAAACATTGCAAATTCAAAAATCGACCACTGGAAATAGTAATAGCGATAACCAAGACCATGGAATTGATTATGAAAGTGACTGGTCAGATTTCCCAGGTGAGATAGCACATTACAAAAATGATTGTGACGGTGAGGTCGATGATGATGAAAATGAATTTCAGTGGATTGATGATATTTGTTCTCCCGAGATTGAAAAATTCACTGGAAATCCAGGGGTTATCCACAATCTCGATATTGACAGCCCTGAAAAATCCTACTTCGAAATGTTTTTTGATGAAAATGTCATCGATTCTATCACAGCACAAACAAATTTATATGCAGAACAGTGTCAGCAGAAGAAAGATGAAATTGACAAGAAATTGAATCCGGTCACGCCCCGAGAAATCGAAGCATACATTGGCATTCTCATCTGGATGGGAGAAATAAAATTACTAGAGGATTGGATGTATTTCTCGGACACAATTGCAAAAATTCCATTGATCCAACAGGCAATGCCTTATTATCGATATCAAAAAATCACTCAATACTTTCACTTGAATGATGATGACAAAATGCCTCCTTCAAATGCTCCTGACTACGATCCTGTCTATAAAGCTTGGCCTGCTTTAGATATCATGGAAAAGTTTAAAGAACATTATAACCCTGGTTGTGAATTATCCATCGATGAGGCAATGATTAAATTCAAGGGACGAGTTTGGTTAAAACAATACATGCCTCAGAAGCCGGATAAATGAGGCATAAAAGTGTGGGTTAATGCTGATCCGCGAACAGGATTCGTTCTCGTCGCTAAAGTTTATCTAGGAGCTAAAGATAAAAAAGATAATGATCTTTTGCTTGGAGAACAAGTTGTGTTGAATTTATCTGAACATTTTGAAGGCAAAAATCACCATATTTATTTTGACAATTTTTTTTACATCTGTGAAATTGATGAAAACTCTCATTAAAAAAAAAATTTATGCTTGTGGTACAGTGAGAGCAAACCGGAAAAATTGGCCCACGCAATTCAAGAAACCTAAGATTTTGGAATTGAAAAGAGGTGAGAGTAAACAACTTCAGAGTGGACAAATCACGGCTACAGTATGGCATGATAATAAAGATGTATTATTTCTGTCAACAAATTGCGACCCAACCCTTCCAGAGACTTTGCAAAGGAGAAATCCGAATCAAAAAGAAACCATTGAAGTCCCATGCCCCTTACCTGTCACAAAATATACGGCACATATGGGGGGTGTTGATTTGAGTGATCAACTTCGCTCATATCATCAAATCGGAAGGCGCTCAAAAAAGTGGTGGAAATGTATTTCCTTGTTTGTCCTTAATGTTACCGTTATTAATAGTTCCATCATTTACGACTTAACTCATCGACCTGTGAGATCCTCGAAAGGAAATCGTCAATTGAATTTTCGTTTGGCTTTGGCGACACAACTGATTGGCAATTTTTCATCGTTTAAGAGGATAAGAACGCCTGCTACCACGACAACATTTGTGAATCAGATTCATGAATTTGAAAAAATGGGTCCACGAAAAGCAAAAACATGCTGGTTGTGTAGAGAGGAGAAGAGGAAAACTGCTGGAGGAGGACTTGTGGTTACATCTTCCAAGTGCAAGCATTGTGATCTACCCTTGTGCAAAGCTCCATGTTTCGGACAATACCATAATGCATACGCAGCAGAGATCGACGTCAAAAATACAGAAGAGTGAATTGAAGATTCGGTTTCAATATAATCTGTTTATTTCGTCATCCTCCATAGAAAAATCACTAAAAAGACATTCATGTTTTTATTGGAAAAAAAATTGTTTTGTGTAGAGTGCAATAATTACTCGAATTCTGTGAATTGGAAACTCTATGAAAAATTCAGTTAGGAGAAATTTAATCCACGTTTTAATCCTAGTAAATGTTTAATACAGATTGCAATAGTTATTTTTCGCAAATTTCTTAATTGAAATCTCTATGTATAAGTCAGTTGAACGAATCAACTCATGTTCAATTGATGTTTTCATTTGCCAAAGTATTTTTCCATGTAAAGTATAATTATTATATCTTTTAGATTTTTATTTGTCCCACAAGGAAGTTCCTCTCAGACATTTTTGTATTATTATCCAGACTTTTATTAATAATTAATAAATATTATTGTTTGTATGAGATATGTCTTTGTTAATTTGAAGAGAAGAATCACCCAAACTCTTTCAATTAATTTCCCTGAATTTATGAAAATGATTTCATTTTTTTGTACAGAAGCAGAAAACGACTAAAAATGAGAGATATAAGTTTCTCTATGAAGAGCACAACAATTCAAGGTAATTAAGTTTTTTATGAGTTGAAAAAAACTACCACTGATGACAAAAAAAATAGTTCCACTAACCAGCTAAATGACCGATACAAATTCCATATTATAAAAGGAGATGTTACGGTAAAATCGTATCGAAATCGAAATTATCGAAAAACACTCGAAAGTCGAATGGAGAATAATTTTGATATTGATGATGACGTACATCCGGTAAACAAATGAAGGCGCAGGTGCGCGAAGCGCGCACCTGAACTCAGAAAACATATGCTAGTCCATATTATAAAAGGAGATGTTACGGTAAAATCGTATCGAAGTCAAAATCATCGAAAATATCTCGAAAGTTGAATCGCAAATAATATCGATATTGGTGATGACGTACATCCGGTAAACAAATGAAGGCACAGGCGCGCGAAGCGCGCACTAACCTCAGAAGTCTTATGCTAGTCCATATTATAAAAGGAGATGTTACGGTAAAATCGTATCGAAGTCGAAATTATCGAAAATATCTCGACAGTTGAATGGAGAATAATATCGATATTGGTGATGACGTACATCCGGTAAACAAATGAAGACGCAGGCGCGCACTAACCTAATGCTAGTCCATATTATAAAAGGAGATGTTACGGTAAAATCGTATCGAACTCGAAAATATCGAAAATATCTCGAAAGTTGAATCGCAAATAATATCGATATTGGTGATGACGTACATCCGGTAAACAAATCAAGTTGTAGGCGCGCAGGGCGCGCACTAACCTACTGCTAGTCCCTGTACATGAATAAACAGGCCCTCGGCAGTTCCTCTCGAACACTCTGAGGGTTTCTGTTTGATTTGCACCCAAATTCCATAGTATCTCTGCGCCGTATGTTAGTAGGGGTCTGATTAATAACAGATAACATATGACTCTTGCCCTTTTATTGATGTATTTATTATGGAAAAGGAAACCTAAGAATTTATACCTTTTTCTGGCTTTTTCGATTTAAATGTCGAAGTGTTTGGAGCATCGAACTAGCTGATCGATGTGAATTCCTAGGTATTTTACCATATTTTTATGTGAAATTGTTTCAACTACTTGATTATAAGGAATCTATCATTAATTATTCAATTATCTCAGTAATTAGTGAACCAATATAAAATGAAGAGACCTTTTTTCAAGTTTTTTGTGGATATTTGGTCACCCATTCCTCAAATATCCACAAAAAACTTCACTAAAAATCCAATGCTCACCCTTAACCTGCCTGGGGTCATTTCCAAAGATGATGATAGTCTGTCCAATGCTCAGGATGTTGCCCCCAAGTGATGCAGTGATATAAGATGGTAGCATCTCGACTGAAAGATCATAATTCCACATTTCATCGCGTGTTTTTTTTCCCTTCTGTCCAGAGCTATTTTTTCCATCAGCAAGTAAATAGCTCTCATGATCATTTTTCGTTCTTCTGATGAAAAATTCATTATGAACATCCTCAAACTGTCCATAAAGCAGCCAACTGGTCAGTTGTTTATAAAATACTGCATGAACACAGTAAAGAATCTTCTGAAGGGGAGTCTTCACCTCTGGTATGCCCGTGTGCATGTGCTCATGGATATATTGGAGTAAACAAGTATCATAGAGTCTTTGAGTCTTAATTTGACGAATAATCGAGTTGAGAACAAATAAATACTCATAATTCTCTACCCTCGAGAGGATAATTGTGGCTGGTGTATGTGCATTATGGAGAATACATTTTTCCAGATCAACTATCTCGTCTCTGAATGGCTCCAGAACCTCGTCAACACTATCGCAGAATGCCTGGAGATAAACGGCTTGAGTCAGTCGGCTCAGATTCGTTGGCATTTTCTAGGTCATTTGTGGAGGAATACGTTTTTATGGAGGTCTGAATTATTTTCTAGTGCCCAGAGATGTGGAAGATTTTTTTTTATCAGACTTCGCTCATTTGGATGGAAGTATTTGTCCAGGAGAACTGACTGGAGAACAAAAAATAAGTGAATTGAGATTTTATTCTTTAGTTTTTCGGGGATATCTCTGAATCTGAGGAAGATATCAAAATTTTTGATTGGACCTTTTTTGTAGCTCTCAATTTTCTCTACAAAAAAGGTCTGTTTGAAACGCAACTAAGTTTTCTATTAATTTAATAAGTCCGATCGAGTAAATTCGGAAACAATCGAGGCCCTTCGGGCCAACAGTCAGTCCAGGAGTAAATCACCCCACTTTTAAACCAAGGCAGTCGCCAACTAGCCTTCGGGCTAGCAAGAAGTCTCAATTTAGCACTCAACATGTAGTCACCGAGCCTTCGGGCAATCAATCCGAGTAAATCAATAAGTAAATTAATAAGTAAATCAGCTAGTCACTCAGCAGTTAATTCTCAAGAAATGTATCAGTCTAGTGTTCATCAAAGTAATTCTCAATAATCTAAATAGTCATCAAATAGCCAGTTCTCACTTCAAGTAGTTTCTCACCTAGCAACAGTTCAAGGACATTCATCAGTTCAATTCAAGAGTTATTTATCAGAGTAAAATATCCAAGTGTATTATTCAACGAGCTTATTTATCAGAGTTAATTATCAGAGAAATTATTAGTTTAATCAACGATATTATTTAGTAGCAAATTATCTCAGAGTTTATCGCAGTTTAGTCAGTCATTTAATCAACAATTATTCAAGTCAATACAGTGAAATTACTCAACAGTTATCAGAGACAATTATCAACCCTGTAAATAGTGTAAATTATTTAACGTGCGGTTCGATTCCGTCAATAAACCTTTGAGAGTGATTTTAATCAACTGTGTTATCAATATAGTTTCCACAAGTAACCACTTCCTTCACACCACCCATAAAGCCAGCAAAATTAAGTCTCTCACCAAACAAGGTCCTTATAAATTTTTCGATATCTCTTTAAGATTCGGAGGTATTCATCGAAAAGGATTGGATAATTTTCTCAAATAAATTTTATACATGCATAAACAAAATTATTTTACTATAGATCGAAAATACTTACGTGTGTTAAATGAATAACTTCATTTCAATTTCACTTCGGAAAAACAGTTTGAAATAATTTTTTTCACTTCAAAATAAGCGGTGCTTCGAAATGATGACAACTAGTAACAGCTGTAAGGGGCGGCCATGTTGGATTGGAGGAATTAAATTTGTGCTGCGTTGGGTGGATGGAAAATAATTTATTTATATGCTGATATTGTTCAATCGATTTTTTTTTTAACAATCATTAATCGTCAATGAATTTGCTATCTAATGGTATTTTTTTATATTTTTAATGTAAGGTGTGGGGGTGAACCTGTTTTTTTCAGGGGCGATTTTTTAAAAATTCATAAAAAATAGAAATATTAACTATCAAAGTTTTTTTTTTAAACTGTCAAACTTCGTCAAAGTTACGTCAATAGGATGAAGAAAAAAAAATTGCAAAATCTATACAATCTATACATTAGATTCAATGACAGTCCCCAAACAATACTTTACGTATAATACGTCATATACGGGGACAGTCCCCAAACAATACCTTACGTATAATAAGTATTGTACGGGGACTGTCCTCAAACGATACCTTGCGTACAAATATATGTATATATATATATATATATATCGGTACATTATTACTCCCACCCCTGCGACCCTATCAATCGAAATTAATTAATTCTGGGGGTTTCATTCTTCCCCAAATGATTTATTTAAGGGTCTTCAGAATTCGATTCCCCAAATCATTTAGAAGCTATTGAGTATTTTTTCAAATTTTTTCAATGATTTGTTTGCTAACTATACGTCATACTTTGATTAATTAATAATAAATCAAATAATTTTCCCCAAATCTTAAAACAATTTGCCCAAATATCACCAAATCATCCCCAAACGAATGAGCATAATTAAGATGCATAATTAATTTCTCATCTGCCAAGTATGCGGTGGTAAACAGCGTTGGTAGTATGAATTTGGACGGTTTTCATAAAAAAAAAAAAAATCAACTCACTTCATTCTCGTCGGAAAAGATGTTTTTTTTTATTTTTAATTTAATTATCCAGATTGCCAGTGATTTACGAGGTTTCGACCGCACATAACCACAAATGAAATCCACTATAAAAAAAAGACATGGCATAGACAAGGACAGAAACTATCGAATGGAACGAGATATCAAACATGGCGGACATCGAAATTTAAACGAGAATGATGAGAGGGTTCAGAGAGAACACCGAGTGATGGCACTGTGATCAAAGATAACAGGCGCGCGAAATATAAACGTCATCCCAATCGTTGTTACACGGGGAAACGTGCAGGAAATTATATGATTAATTTTGAAAGAAAATTATTATTATTAGCGTTTAAAAAAATTATTCTCGGAAATTTTATTTCATTCTGATTCTGACTAATCAGGGTATAATATTTGGGGTTACGTAAAAATATGAATGTAGAAAAAATGAAATAGAAGTAAAATGAAATAATAATATCGTCGTCGTAGAGTGAAAGGGGCGTATGTACCAAAATCAATGTTTTTCGGCTTTTCATAGAATTTCTAATCGAAAATCCGTAAAAAAAAAAAGTTCCAACAAACAGGCGTAACGACCAGTTTATAATAAGAAAGGGGCGTATCTCCGCACTTACGCCCCTTTCATTTTTTCCAAAAAATTACACTTACGCCCCTTTCACATTACATGTAATGCTTATCATAGGAAGAAAGGGGCGTATGTGCTGAAGATACGTCCTTTTGTGATTAACTTTGTGGAATTACGCCCATTTGTTACTACAAAAATTAATCAACTCAAATCATTCCTAAGAGGTAGTACATCCAATTTCGAGGATTAAAAAAACATACGCCCCTTTATTACAAAAAAAAAA
The DNA here is from genome assembly GCA_035578325.1 of Coelinius sp. EB29. NCBI lineage: Eukaryota > Metazoa > Arthropoda > Insecta > Hymenoptera > Braconidae > Coelinius > Coelinius sp. EB29. Next base: position 7,735,341 of record JAOZGT010000001.1, on the reverse strand, counting down.
TTAATGAATTTTGGCACTTACGCCCCTTTCATTCTACGGCGACGAATATGAAATTTGGAATGAAAATTAATTGGAAACAAGAACCGTCATCAAACGGGATCAACCTTTCTTTTTTTTTTTAAACTCAAAAAAGACATGCTCATATAATCGAACAGGCTGCTATGGAGAGAATCGATTCGGTTAATCGAAGCGCTGACTGACATGGGGCATTTTCATGGGAAGTTTCATGAAAAAACGGCATCAACAGCGCGGCCGCTTGCGGCCGCGCCATAATGTTACTAGTAAAGAAAAATAAAAAAAGCATACACTGGAAAGTGTCATGGCGGAGGTACATGCAAAAAGTGTCATGGCGTACTTCTCATGAGCAGTTTTCATGGGAATTCTCATGAGAACCCTCACAAAAATGCATGCGCGGCCGCTTGCGGCCGCGCCATAATGTTTCACTAGTAAAGAAAAATTTGCATATGATTCATATGACTGGCACCACCTGCTCCACTTTTCAACGGATCATATCGGCTGTCATTGAACGTGGTAGGTGACATTACCGACGGGTTCGCTTCATTAAAATTTACGCGCGCAAAATTTAGAATTCGAATATTTGCAGTCGGAGACATTAGTGGATAATGGAATAAATAATCGAGTTCACAATTGAAAATCAAGGGAATGAAAATTCCAAATGTGACAACTGAATATTAAAGATTGAACTTCCCCCTTGAAACAAACTAGTATATAATAAGGAATAAATATCGATGAAAATTTCAAATCAAAGACTGCCTTAAAATTGATATTCATCTTAAGATTCAAACTACTACAGGGTACTTGATAAACCTATAAAAAGACAGAAATAAAATGATTAAATGACAAAAAAATTAAAAATTAAAAACCCCCGACGTTGGAATTGTAAAAAGAACAATAATTGAATATTGAATATTGGAAAAGGGAAAAATAAAAAATCATGAAATAGAAAGAATGAAAAGCAGACAGCAGTCGGGGGGCACATAAAGTCATGAAAACCGTGGTGTCCCCCCGACTGCTGTCTGCTTTTCATTCTTTCTATTTCATGATTTTTTTTATTTTTCCCTTTTCCAATATTCAATATTCAATTATTGTTCTTTTTACAATTCCAACGTCGGGGGTTTTTAATTTTTAATTTTTTTGTCATTTAATCATTTTTTAACTTCCCGGAGGAGAAGTTATTGTAATGCCCCCGAAAATGAAAAATCGATTTTTCATCATATATCTACATTTCAAGGTCTTTCGAATGTTTTTCGGCTATTTTAAATAAAATGTCTGTCTGTGTGTGTCTGTCTGTGTGTGTCTCTGTGTGTGTGTGTGTCTCTGTGTGTGTGTGTGTGTGTGTGTGTGTGTGTGTGTGTGTGTGTGTGTGTGTGTGTGTGTGTGTGTGTGTGTGTGTGTGTGTGTGTGTGTGTGTGTGTGTGTGTGTGTGTGTGTGTGTGTGGGTGTGTGTGTGTGTGTGTGCGTGCGTGCGTGCGTGTGTGTGTGTGTGTGTGTGTGTGTGTGTGTGTGTGTGTGTGTGTGTGTGTGTGTGTGTGTGTGTGTGTGTGTGTGTGTGTGTGTGTGTGTGTGTGTTACTAGGTATGCATGTGGTCAAAATTATGGTCAACGATTTCTCGTGAACGAATGATCCGATTTGACTTTTTTTGCTTCCCGATGGAAGCTTTGTTTTCACCAGATTTTTACATTCTCTAATTTTGTGTGGAAATGATCTAGAATGTTATTGCTTCCGGATGGAAGCTTTGTTTTCTCCAGATTTTCACATTCTCTAATTTTGTGTGGAAATGATCTAGAATGTTATGAAACGCGAAGATATGGTGTTTTCAGAAAATGTCCGTGTGTATGTATTAAGCCGTGTCACGGTACGAGTATTAGAGATTTTGCATTGCCAGTTTTTGATTTCGATGGTGAATCAAATGAAATAATCATGTGAATTTGCCCCGATCTCTTAACTTTTTTTTTGGAGCTGCACATGACGACTCTGATAATTCTTATGGGAATATACACATGGAAACGTCGATCGAGTTAATATTCATCATTGTGCCAAGAATATCTGTAAATTTCATCATTTTTTTTTCGGGACATTCTTTGTAATGAGCCAAAGAATATAAAAATCATTTTTTGCAATTTTCCACCTCATTTTTTACACAAAAAAAAATCACGAATTTGGCTGAAAATCGATGTTTTTGGAGACCTCTCAAAGGCATTGAAATTGTCGAATCTCTTTTCTGATTTCGCATAGAAATTCTTCAATTATCCTACTATCAACTCAAAAAAAGAGAAGTATTTTCCTTCCTTGTAAATGAAAGAAAAATGCAAAACAAAATCTAGAAATTTCTGAGCAGCGGCAGGTGCATGGATCATTGGGTGCTCCTGATGAGGGCCATATACTGAAATGGAGGGGGTCAGGTAACCGACCCGGCCGTCTCGACCTTTTCTCGAACGAGCCTCAATCTTTTATTGCACCCAATAAATAAAAATATACCTTTTTGCTTCCCATAGATCGATTCTTTACTTTCCATTATTCTGATGAAAAAATTAACATGTTTGAATTCCTCATATCACAACGATTCTAACAAAACTTGATTCGTTGAAATACCTTAATTTAAAGTGAAGTTTTTCCCCTATCAATCCCCACTGAATATGATTGAACATCGAAAATTCAATGGCAACGCTGTAAATTAATAGTTTTGTAATTCTGTAGCTCGAGTACTTGATGATATAGGTGATGAATACTTTTATGAATAAGTCAGGCAATTTACATTATGGATTCAAGCGGTCAATCAAGACATACTAAAATGATACACATCGGAGAATATTAAGTAGAAAAGAGAATGTGACTGCCAAATAATTCATTTAAAATATAATGTCGAAAATTTTCGCAGCAAGAATTCCAAAATCCATGTTCTCAATATACTCTTTTCCATTTGCTAAGAATATCGAATGATATTCCCTAATCATTTGATGATGATTTTCTAATCAGAAATTCATTCCACTCTCCATAACACTAACTTTATTCATGGTAGCAAAATTTACATTGTAATAAAAATGGTAACACGTGCGAGTGAAAATGACATGACTAATTATATAATAATAAGAGAACTGACAATATATATTTACTCTACACTCGTTGGAGTATCTATCGATTGATCACTCAAATAATCGTCAAGTCTTAACTGCAAATCTTCTCTGGTGCAGCCTGGCGAACATTCTCGGAACTGCTTTACAACTAATAGTAAATTTTGTTTAGTTTTCTCGTCTTTCGTAAGCAAATTATTGTATTCACTTACGAGAGCCACACTCCTTTCAGCTAGATCATTTGTAACACGGAGAGATTTAACGATTTCGAAAGACTTACAAAAATCGTCTCTTTCCTCCCACGTGTCTGGATCACTATCCAGAAAACTTATATCTTGTGACATGATAAAATCATGCACTGTTCCTCGCCAGTACTGACCGCGGGGTAAAGGGGGGAAAATTTAGTAAAATACCCCAGTGAGGAGTCGGATCACCCAGAGCCACGGGTAGATAATTAATTCTTTTAATTCTTATTCCAATTTCTCTTTCTTTTCGTTAAATCATTCTCACCGCGCTGCGCGCGCCACCAAGAGAGAACGAGAGCAGCCAGCCTACTGTCAGAGAAGAGAAAGAGAGAGGAGCAGTGGCGACGACACTGAGCACACCGACCAAGATCACACACACCACCAGAACACAACTACATGAGTACGTGAGATACCGAGCGTGAGCGGGCATTACAGGCCTCGACGTTCACTCCCCACCACCACCTCACCAGTGTACCGCGGCACTACCGCATAAAAAGCGGAGGCCAGAGAAGAATGGGTCCCGAGACGAATGCTGGGACATGGACCATCGGAAGCGCGTGGCGCAGACGAACGGCTGAAGAAAAAGATGACGCCAAAATATTAAAATTGAAGCGAGTTATCGCAGTTGTAAAAATTGGAAATTTAATTCGAATAGAATATTCTATCGTACACACAGGCATAGGCTGTGTCGTACCGCTAGGCTGGTAGAGGCTGTAACGGGGTGGGGAAAATATTTCAGGCACGCTCCGGCGGCCCAAGAGAGTAGAATTTTTCACTCTTCGCTGGGACAGCGCGTAAGACGCATTGTGCGCAATCAATATTATACCATTTTCGCTACTTTGAAACCACTCAACTTTAAGTCATCTTGGACGCACCAATTATCTATTTTTTTTGTTGTGTGATTACATTTGATATTTTCGTTGTGCCACTGAGTGGAAGTCCGACACCGTTGCCGTTGAGAAGCTACGAGATGGAAGCAGCAGGAGACGCGAAGAACGGTGAGCGTGATTTAATTTGTGAGTGCTCGCGTTAGGAATTTCTGATTATCTCCGGCGGCCATTTGGGCTCCGTTTGAGAAATACTGTTAGATTTTCTACCTTGCGACGCGGCACTCAGTGACCTTCAGTCACACAATTATTATTGAACTTTATTCCGATATATCATTTTATCAATTATTATCATTGAACAATTTCGTTTTTTTTTTTGAATCACGAGAATTATTAACTTCCCGATCCTAGAGGGAAGTTATTGTAATGGGTCCGAAAATCGAAAATGGAAATTTCACCTGATCTCCACGTTTTATGACCCCTAGAAACATTTCATGACATTTTGGGAGAGATGTTTGTCTGTGTGTGTGTGTCAAATAATTCAAGAAAAATGAATGAGAGTAGTAGTGAAACATCTTTAAAATGTAAGTACTACATAAAACATATAGAACCAGCAATGATAGCATAAATAGTTACAACTTTGACAAATAATTACAGCTGTTAACGGTAGTGAACAGCCGGCCAATAATGGAGTCACAGATTATGAATTCACATCTTCAGATGTAAGAAAAATAAGAATTGGAGACAGGCTTGTGTGAGTTATCCTAGATACATTTCAAGGCCAAATTAATGAAAAATCTACACTTAGGAATAAAATCTCAATTTTTAGAAAAATACATGTATTTTTCTCATGCAAAAGACATAAATTCTGTCACCGGCTGGGAGATAAATTTTGAAATAAACCGGCTGGGAGATAAATTCTGAAATTTTGAATATCTGAGGAGAGAATTAATTGTTTTTTTTTTTTTTTTAATTAAGAGATATTCCAAATCAATATCATTAAAAAATATCGGGATCCTCCGATGAATATCCAATCGAAAAATTGAATCAATAAACCTGTACATATCAAAAAAAAAAATTTAAAGTCGGAACATCCAATTTCGCGGGTCGGGTAATTTGGCAAATTTTGCCTTTTAACATTCTCCGTCACTTTTAACATAGTAAAACCGCTTTTTTTCTTCTGAAAATTTAGGAGCTATTCCTCCCGGACCCCCTGATGAATTTCCAATCGAGAAATTGACCAGAAAAACCTTTCGAAATATCGAAAAAAAATGTCAAAGTCGGAACCTCCAATTTCTCGGGTCGGGTAATTTGGCCAATTTTGCCTTTTAACACTCTCCCTCACTTTTGACACAGTAGGACACGGTTTTTTTTGCTGACGATTTAGGAGGTATTTCTTCAAGACCCCCCGATGAATATCCAATCGAAAAATTGAATCAATAAACCTTTTCACATATCAAAAAAAAATTTAAAAGTCGAACCTCCAATTTCTCGGGTCAGGTAATTTGGCCAATTTCGCCTTTTAACACTCTCCCTCACTTTTGACATAGTAGGACACGTTTTTTTTTGTTGACGATTTAAAAGGTATTTTTCCAGGACCCCCTGATGAATATCCAATCGAAAAATTGAATCAATAAACCTTTTTACTAATTTTTTTAGGAGGAAAGACAAAATTTGAACTCTGTATAAATTAAAAAAATATTATTGAGAGATTATATTCATAAATTAATGAAAAACCAGACATATATGGGAAAACTTTTCATTAATTCAACAGATTCTACTATGAATTACGTTCAATTTATTCTACTTCAATAAGTTTTTTCACCGATTACTTCTAATATCCACATACAGCGAAATCATTGGTTACGTAGACCACCCAGCAGCAGGAAGATATGTCAAAGATGACACATATGTTGTATCCTGTTATCTTGATAACAATGACGGAGAACGAGTGAAAATAGTAGCATGGAATGAAGACGCCCGTAGAATCCAATCGCTCCTCCAAGCACAAACAGTATAATTCCATAAAACTAATAAATTAAAAACATTGGAACTATCAACACTAAAAAATTTCAGATTCTTCATATCAATGGAGCAAGAGCCAAAGACACCAGACCTGAATATAATACATTAGGAACCGTACAACTACAATTGGACATACAATCAAATACTGAAGTAAATAAACTGGGGATCCATAAAATAATACCACAGGAAATCAAGAAAATTACATTGACACAAATAAAAGGAACAGAGATCAGAAAAATTTGTACATTCCACTATTATCTCCTAACAATATAATCTTAAAATATATAATTATTATTTCAACTGAATTTCAAATTACTTCAACAGATTTAAGTGGATTCATCAAAACAAATTTCGGCATTGTGATTTTTCGTAGCGACAAAACCAAAAATTCCTGTTACGGATCCATTGCTGAAAAAAGAATCAAACTAACAGTCAAAATTCATCAATTCAATGATAACTTTACAAGTCCCTTTGAAATTGGAGATCATGTCGAATTATTCGGAATATTGGACAGAAGCGGTAATAACAACCATATGACAACCATAGTAAAAAAAATTACCAAGAACACAATTCTCAACATAATATTTAATTTCAAGGGAATCCGGCATTTTTTTCAGTGGATAAAATTCAAGACATCACGAAACTGGACGACTTGAAAATGTCGAGAAAAGAACTGTTGTTAGCTAACCAAGAACTAGACTTCGCAACGACTTCTTCAGAAAATCTAAAAAAAACCCATAAAAACAAAAAATGTAAAATGCAAGAAAGTGACGACTCAGAATGATATAATAAAAACGAAACATACTTATATAAAATATAAAAATAAATAATGAGAAAAATAAACTACCAATCAATACATTTATCCTACAGATATCTCTATACATTCAGCATAAACAAATGGATAAAAAAAACACATAAATAATAGAGTAATTTGTGAGAGTAATTTGTGAGGATGGTACTGATAGTATTTGTGAAGCGACAGCCTGAGGAGCACATTTGAAGTCGAGGTTTCACTCCCCTCGAAAAATTGAAAATCTCGGATTTTTAGATACGACCGGTCGTGCTAGATATTTTTTGAATGCACCTACAGATTCTTCAATATAATTTTTGAGAGTAGAAAAATCTGTATATTTATCCTGTTCATCGTATATGATTAAATCCTACAGATATGTTTACACATTCAGCATAAACAAATGGATAAGTCACATGGTATACAAATATGCGCGCGGAGCGCGCATCGATACCCTAGTTTCAGTAAAACTTGTGAAAAAATCGTAAAAAATGACGTTTTTTTACGAAATCGACGATTTCTGCGCGAAAAACAATGGAATCCAAGTGTTTTTTATTGCAATCGATGCGTCTTTGAGTAACTCAAAATTGAGTGGAATTTGGAAAAAATTGTCTCAGCGGTTATTGAGTTATTTATAAAATGCAATCTTTTGAATGTCAACAAATTATCAATTTTTTATAATTGATATACAAATATACAATTTTTTTTGTTCGATCGATTCAATCACATAATCCCCCCCCCCCCCCCCCCCCTCCTCTTCGCCACCGACCCAATCGGTCAAATATAGCAATTTTTCAAAAATCATCACATTTTTTTTCCTAATTTGAAATTTCGTGAATTCTAAATATTGAAAACATTGGAAATTACAGAAATTGAGTTTTGCAAATGAATGTTTTTCTTTTCTTTCATGATTCTGATTGGGTATTAGGCAAAATTATTTCAGCAGTTGTTTATTTACTTGCATGAATTTCTCAGATTTTATCGTTTTTCGCGTTGAATCTAAACTGAAGAGGGTATTGGTCGGGAAGTTATCGGTTCGACCCGCAAAGGGTCACACCATCACTACTCGTTATTTTTTTGGTATTAGTAATTACGGGAATTCTCCCGTCTCATTTATTATTTTTTTTGTGTAGTATAATTTTTTGTTTGTCCCGAGTTATTCGGGGTGGCTTGCGTCTCGTCGCGTCGGGTGATCCTCGCGTGCATGGCGCTTAACGCCTATTCAATTTATTATTTTCTTTTATGAATAAATTTTGGTTAGAGTCATAATTATTTGTTTTATTCTGTAAATCACGAATTGTTCTGATGGAATAGTTTTCTTTTGAGTATTATTTTTTTTTTGAAATTAAAATTATTATTTTTTTTTTGCGCTGTATCGAGTCTTTGCTCGGGAGTCCTCTCCCGGTAACTGTACTACAAAATGATTATTTTTTTTTTGTTTTGTTGAACTGAGTCATGGTGGAAAAATTATTAATTAACAGACCACCCAATTACTGATTATTAAACCCATTTTCTTTATTATCTGGAGTTACCAATTATTTGAACGCCACACGCCTCCGCGGTTATTTCTGAGCTACCTGGCCAATTCCAGGGAAATTGGGTATTTGTTTATTTTCTTCAACCTTGTTCGATTGGAGGTTAAATCGGACTGGCGTCCAGAGCATCTCTCCGCGTTCATCGCGGCCACGTTGTGGGAAAGGGGTAAGTTATTGCTGCTCTTTCCGTATTGTTCTAATCTGGCGCTTGCAGGGTTGCTGAGGTACACGGTCACCATTCCCCGTGTCAAAAAGTCCTCACAACTTTTTGGCGCCCAGAGCATCTATCCGCGTTCATCGCGGCCACGTTGTTAGAAAGGGGTAAGTTATTGCTGCTCTGTCTACATTGTTCTCATCTGGCGCTTGCAGGGTTGCTGAGGTACACGGTCGCCATTCCCCGTGTCAAAAAGTCCTCACAACTTTTTACCCAGAACTCAGGGATTAACAGCACGTTACAATGCTGCCATGTTTGATCGCGTATTGGGCTGGAAATTAAGCTTTTCAGGTTTGCCTGACGAGAGTGTCGAGGATTTTCTTCGAAAATTAAAGATTCGTCAAGAGGCTTGTGGTATTCCTGATCACGAGTTATTCAAGATTTTACCCACTATTCTCAAGGGTATCGCTTATAACTGGCGGGAGGATCGTCGTGATCGATATCAGACCTTTGCTTAACTGAAGAATGCGTTAATGAACCATTTCTCAAGTCCAATTGATACTCGTTGTCGTGCTATTGTGGATATCGTAAATCGAACTCAGGGACCTCGTGAACGCGATGCTGATCATCTCGATTCCGTCCGCTTAATGTGGCGTCAATCAAGTAATACCAACTTCTCTGAGGGTGCGCGACTCGATATCGCGTGGATTCATTTGAGAGAGGAATACCAGAAGATGATTCATCGGGATGATTTTGCCACTTTTGATGAATTAGAAGCATTGGTTCTTGATTATGACTGGAGGAACACAAGGCCTCCGTTGCCACCACCTCCAGCCCCAGAAAATACCATTTATCCTCATTGTGCGTACGTCCCATCGGGCTACGTTAAATCCAAAGATGGGAAAACCCAAGCTAAACAGGTGAACGAAGTCAGTGAGTTGTCTGGGTCTAACAAGCCCATGAATACTAAGACTGAGAAGGCTAAGTCCGAGCAGAAAACTAAGTCTCGGCGATCGAAAGGACAAAAATCAACTGTCACTTCTCAGGCAGCTGCCGTTCAACCTCAGTCTGCGCCCGCCAGAACTTTCGCTTCCACAGCTAAGGCTTTCAAGCCAAAAGCTGCGTCTAACGCGAGCGCGCAGACTCCTCATGTATCAAAGACTACTTCAGTGACGACACCAGCTTCAGCAACCTCGTCTAAGTCCGAGGACTTGTATTTCAACTGCCAGAAGACTGGTCATACTCGTCAAGCTTGTAAGCAGGAACAGACTGAGATTTTCTGTTACCTGTGTGGTAAACGTGGTTTCCGGTCTACTGACTGTCTACAAAATCACCCTCAAAAATCTAAAACAGGGGAAAACGCAAAGGGAGCGCAGCAATAACGGGTTCATCGCTGTCTCCCAAGGTTTCGAGAACCCGAATTCAGTCAAAACCGCGCGTTCTACAAAACCCCATTCAACATTCAACTGACAATTCGACTTCCAACTTGACTAAGACTACTGATAAAGACTTTTCTGATATTACGAATTCATTTAATCAATCTACGTGATTCTCGTCCAAGTCTGTGAGTAATGAGACGCGTACGACTACTTTTAATCATTCATCTTAGGGCGGTACGCAGTCTGACGTCGTCCCTGACCAATTGTATAAATTTCCTAAATCTAAGAACATCAAATCTAAGAATAAATTGAACCACGGAAGAGCAGTGACATTAGACACTGACGAGACTGATTTCCCACCGTTTTCGAGGCGTTTAGATCCGGAGTACTCCGCGCGGCTGATCACCGAGGCGAAGAATAATACTACGGAAGAACGGCCGAAAGGGGAAAGTGTTGGAGCGAATGCGCACGCGACTTCACGAGGGGAAGAGAATCTCGCGAATACAGCAAGTAGCGCTACGGCTATGCCGTTGGGAGCGCGTATCTTTTTGCCGTTGTCTGTTGGTTCTTCAGATTTGTACGCCCTTATGGATCCAGGTGCTACAAAATCTTGTCTTAGAAATTTACCCGAGTCGTGGGCTACTGAATTTCAGTTAAAAATCACATTACCTGCCTCGCCAACGGTAGCGATGGCTAACGGGAGTGCTGAGATGGTAGCGGGGGATGTGTCAGTCCCAATCACGATTAAGGGAATCACTCACGTGGTAGAATTCCAGGTAACCCCTGGATTGAATCGACCCGTGTTGTTAGGAATGGACTTTGTCCGTATTTTTCGTTTTGGTTCGATGGTAAATCTAATGAGTGGTGGATCGATGGTGACGATCATCGATACCCGTTTGAAACTCGCAATTTTGCCGAAGCTAATGAGATTTGTGGTCTAGTTGAAACTAGTGTAGAGCAATGAGAACAGATTGATGAACTCGTAAATCGCTTAGTACCTGGACCGCGTGAAAAGATTAAATTCACAAATTTGACATCTCATAAAATCATTGGACCGCGGGATCATGAGCCATTCAGGCTCAAGGGTTATCCTATGTCTCCAATTATCCAGCAGGAACTTCATCGACAAGTGAAAGCACTCCTAGAGGCCGGCATTATTCAACCGTCTCAGAGTGACTGGAACAATCCCATTGTGATGGTTAAGAAAGCACATGGTAAATGGCGATTATGCCTCGATTTCCGTTGGTTGAATAAGTTAACCAAGAAAGACGCGTATCCAATTCTCAATTTGGTTGGAATTCTGGATAAATTACGGGCTGCTCGATTCATCACTACGCTTGATTTGAAGCAGGCATATCATCAAGTGCCATTAGATCCTGAAGTTTGCAAATTAACGGCTTTTTCAGTCCCAGCTCTTGGTACTTTCGAGTTTGTAGGGATGCCGTTCGGGTTAACTAATGCCCCGGTAACATTTCAGCGTCTCGTAGATAGGATTATCGGTCCCGAACTCGAACCCTTCGCATTCGCTTATCTCGATGATATCATCGTAGTTACTCAGACGTTCGAAGACCACTTGAAATACCTTTCATTAGTCTTAACGAGGCTTCGAGATGCGAATCTCGAGATTAATTTGGAGAAAAGCGTGTTCTGTAGTAACCGCGTTCAATATCTGGGATTCATTGTTGATGAAACTGGACTCCATATTGATCCATCGAAGGTCGAGCCTGTGTTAAATTATCCTGTGCCAAATACCGTCCGACAAGTTCGGCGATTTCTTGGTATGGCATCTTGGTATCGTCGTTTTATACCGGATTTTTCCTCCATCTCCGAGCCTATCACGCGTCTCTTGCGTAAAGATAGCAAGTGGATTTGGGGTGATGAGCAGTCGACTGCCTTCACTCGAATAAAAGCAGCATTGACGACTGCACCGGTACTCTCTTGTCCCGATTTCTCTGTACCTTTTATCCTTCAAACTGATGCAAGCGCGTATGGCCTCGGAGCTGTACTTACGCAAACGATCGATGGAGTGGAGTATGTAGTGGCATTCGCTAGTCGAACCATGAATAAGGCAGAACGGAATTATTCTGTTACAGAGAAGGAATGTCTCGCAGTCGTGTGGGCGGTTGATCATTTTCGACATTACATCGAGGGCTATCATTTCACAGTAGTCACTGATCATAGTTCGTTGAGATGGCTGCATAATCTCAAAGATCCAGCTGGCCGTTTAGGCAGATGGGCACTCGGGTTACAAGAGTATGATTATGACTTGATTCATCGGCCGGGTAAACTCCATTAAGTCCCTGACGCGTTATCGCGGATGTATGAGGACGAGTGTACTCAGGCGGATGAGAATGAAATTAATAAAATTGATAGTACAGTTATTCGTGATGAAACTTTGAATGGAAGTGCGGCTGAAGTTGAAGACGAGTGGTATTCTCGTAGAAAGGCTTCTGTCCTGCGGGAACTGGCCAAGTTTAAGGGCTGGAAGGTGGAGAAAGATCAATTGTTTCGATACCGACCAAACCCCTTGGTGGCAACCGTAGCAGAGGACCTGGATGCGTGGAAGCTCGTCCCTCCAAGGTCGTCACGTCTCGATATTATTTCCGAATCTCATGATTTACCTCGTTCCGGTCATTTAGGAATCGAGAAAACGCAAGCTAGAGTAGCTCTCGCGTATTATTGGCCTGGTATGTCCGAAGATGTTGCTAAATACGTCACCGAGTGTGAAGTTTGTCAAACGTGTAAAGTCTCACAATTGAAACCGACAGGGTTAATGGGACAACGCGTATTTCAAGAACCGTGGGCAGTGGTTGCCGCGGATATCATGGGAACTTTTCCTCCGAGTAAAACAGGGTATTCGTATCTGTTAGTTTTCCAGGATTTATTTACCAAATGGGTGGAATTGGCCCCCTTGAAGAAAGCTGAGGGCAAGTCCATCATTCATGAATTTGAAAATTTATTAATATTCCGCTGGGGAACACCGCGGGTAATTCTCACTGATAATGGAACGGAATTCGTGAATAAACTCATGAAAGAGATGGCTAAGTCGTTTGACATCCGCCATACTACTACTCCACCTTATCATGCTCAAGCAAACCCAGTAGAACGCGTGAATCGCATCTTGAAAACCATGATTATTTGTTTCGTTGAACAAGATCATCGGGAATGGGATTTGTACTTGAATGAATTCAGATCTGCGTACAATACTGCGCTACATAGCTCATTACATGTCTCACCTGCATTTTTGAATTTCGGTCGTCAACCTCGCGATAGTCTTTATTTGCGAAAATTAAAAGAGTTAGACGAAGAAACCGCGGTGCCAGATACAAAAAGCTGGACTAAGCGTATGGAACGTATGACAGAAATCTATGATTTGATTACAGATAATTTAGATAAGTCATTCGAACAACAATCTCGGTATTATAATAAATATCACCGTAATGTGAATCTTTCTGAAGGTGATTTGGTTAGATGCAAAATTCGAACTCTGTCTTCGGGCCCAAGAGGCTATACCGCAAAAATTGCGCGAAAATGGAATACTCAATTATACCGAATTCATGACATAAATTCTGATTTTGTTTACGAATTAGTAGATGAAGAGGGTAAAGTCGTGGGGAGGCATCATGTTAAAGACTTGAAACTCGTAAAAACCGCGGACGACGAGCGACTCGCGCGCGACGTGGACGAGGAGTAAAGCCAGCTACCCCGGAAAACACATCTCATATCATTAAGTGTCGCATGACCAACATTTCATCACCTCAGCTCTTAAATCATTCAACTCTTACATTTTTTTTTGTTTGTATTCTGACTAAATTGATTCATTTTTTTTTTGTTTTCTCTCTCACGTTTTCCATTGAGTACATCTCAACTGTTCAGATTATGTTGTGTGATTCTTGGCTACTGGGTCCCGCTTCTCGCGGGTGGGTCGGTTATTAATTGGTTCGTTAGACATCATTGAACGTCTCGGTACACTCATAGGCGCTCACCCCGGTAGTTCAGGCTGGGGGGGCAGTTGTGACATGATAAAAATCATGCACTGTTCCTCGCCAGTACTGACCGCGGTGTAAAGGGGGGAAAATTAGTAAAATGCCCCAGCGAGGAGTCGGATCACCCAGAGCCACAAATAGAGAATTCATTCTTTTATTTCTTATTCCAATTTCTCTTTTCTTTCTATCTAAATCATTCTCACCGCGCTGCGCGAGCTATCAAGAGAGAACGAGAGCAGCCAGCCTACTGGAAGAGAAAAGAGAGAGAGAGAGAGCAGTGGCGACGACACTGAGCACACCGACCAAGATCACACACACACAACCAGAACACACCAACATGAGTACGTGAGATACCGAGCGTGAGCAGGCATCGCAGGCCTCGACGTTCACTCTTCACCACCACCTCACCAGTGAACCGTGGCACTACCGCATAAAAAGCGGAGGCCAGAGAAGGATGGGTCCCGAGACGAATGTTGGGACCTGGACCAGATGAAGCGCGTGGCGCAGACAAAACGGCGGACGCAAAATGACGCCAAAATATTAAAATTGAAGCGAGTTATCGCAGTTGTAAAAAATTGAGAATTTGATTCGAATAGAATATTCTATCGTACACACAGGCATAGGCTGTGTCGTACCGCTAGTCTGGTAGAGGCTGTAACGGGGTGGGGGAAATATTTCGGGCACGCTCCGGCGGCCCAAGAGAGTAGAATTTTTCACTCTTTGCTGGGACAGCGCGTAAGACGCATATTGCGCAATCGAAATTATCCACTTTCTTTATTCTGAAGTTATTCATAGCTTAAGTCGTCTTGGACGCAATTTCTATATTTTTTTTCGTGTGCGACTGCACTGGATATTGTTGTGTACCACTGAATTAACATCCGAGTCCGTTGCCGTGGGGAAGCTGTAAAATGGAAGCAGCAGGAGACGCGAAGAACGGTGATCGTGATTTAATTTGTGAGTGCTCGCGTTAATAATTTCTGATTATCTCCGGCGGCCATTTGGGCTCCGTTTGAGAATTTTTGTTAGATTGTATTACCTTGCGACGCGGCACTCAGTGACCTTCAGTCACACCAGTATTATTGAACTTTATTGAGATATATTAATTTATGAATTATTATCATTGAACAATTTTGTTTTTTTTTGTATCACGAGAATTATTATTTTTTTTGTATCAGTAATTACTGGAATTCTCCCGTCTCATTTATTAATTTTTTTTGTGTGATATAATTTTCGTTTGTCCCGAGTTATTCGGGGTGGCTTGCATCTCGTCGTGTCGGGTGATCCTCGCGTGCGTGGCGCTTAACGCCTATGCAATTTATTATTTTCTTTTATGAATAAAAATTGGTTAGAGTCATAATTATTTTGTTATTCTGTAAATCACGAATTGGTCTGATGAAATAGTTTCAATTGATTATTATTTTTTTTTGAAATTGATTATTATTTTTTTTTTCGAAATTGAATTATTATTTTTTTTTAAATTGAATTATTATTTTTTTTTGCGCTGTATCGAGTCTTTGCTCGGGAGTCCTTTCCCGGTAACTGTACTACAAAATGATTATTTTTTTTTGCTTTGATTCGTTGAACTGATTCATGGTGGAAAAATTATTAATTCACAAACCACCCAATTAATGCTTATTAAACCCATTTCCTGTATTATCTGGAGTTACCAATTTATTTGAACGCCACACGCCTCCGCGGTTATTTCTAAGCTACCTGGCCAATTCCAGGGAAATTGGGTATTTGTTTATTTTATTCAACCTTGTTCGATTGGAGGTTAAATCGGACTGGCGCCCAGAGCATCTCTCCGCGTTCATCGCGGCCACGTTGTGGGAAAGGAGTAAGTTATTGCTGCTCTTTCCGCATTGTTCTAATCTGGCGCTTGCTGGGTTGCTGAGGTACACGGTCACCATTCCCCGTGTCAAAAAGTCCTCACAACTAACTATACCCAGAATTTCAAAGAATTTCATTGTATTTACAGTGACGAATGAATCTAAGGTTAATTGTTGAATTACTGCAAGATCATTGATTCCGGTTTTCCTTTTCTTTCTGTCATCGTCGAGAGCGGAACGAGATTTGATGGCTTGACACATCTTTCTCTTGCAATCTGTACTCACATTTTCATCAAAAAAAGCAAAACCAATCAATTCTTCTGACAAATACCAAAGGTGGTTTACAAACTTGTTAAATACAGCTTTCCAAACCTTTACCGAGACTTGACTAGAAGGACTAGCATTTGCTGCTAACCTTTTTAAGAGATCCAAATCGCTGTTTGGAGCTGTGACTGTATGAGAAGACGTGAACCAAGCTTTCTGGTACGCAAGAACAATAAAGATACATGTATCTATTAAACCTGATTTTTCTTTGGTAGACAAATCGAACTCTTCTCTAAACAGGAAAATCTTCAGTGAGTAGATCGCTTTGGACATCCACCTTGCATGATGAATCGGGATCAAAGCTCGGAAACGGTTGCCTCTCGTTAAATTTCCACCCAAAAACATAACCACTAGCTCCAGAAACTCCCTGTAGTCCATGCGAACGGTTTTATTCTAGGAAGTCAACGGAGAATAGAATGTAGCTTAATCAAACATGAAATTTCAATTCTTAAGAAGTGACGAGAGCTAAAAATTTAAAGGCATCATTTTCATTGAACCAATAAATTATAACCAACCTTCAATTGTGTCTCGGCAAACGCTAGGATGTCCTTCATATCATGTTGTAGTGCTTCCTTCACTGCCACATCATGAATTCCAGGTGAGAAATTTTCTCTATTCATGTAAGTCCACCGCCTTTGGAAACTTTTAAAAATCGGCACGTCGGGCCCAGAAGTACATCCCATTGCCGCTTCGAAAGCTGCTTTCAAGAGAAGTTCAAGAATATGGTGACGACACGCCAAATACAGAAGATCCCTTCCAAGTAGTTTTTCGAGCCAATTGCATGCACCATTGACGTTGCCGGTGTTGCTCGCAGTGGTATCAAAAACCATTGTACAAACATTATCCAGAAAGTCCCATTCTTTCAGTAAATTGTAGACGGCTTCTGCTTGGGCTTCTCCCGTTCCTCTATCCAGTCTTGGAACCCCAAGTAATTGATGCCACTGATGACCTGATACCAAAACCGAAAGACGATCAATTTTTTTCAATCTATCTTCTGGTGCGGATTCTTGTTTCCCGTCCCAGTGAACACCCATGACACGTGGTTTTCACCTTTTCGCATTGTCTTGGATATCATCTTTGAGCAACTCTCGATTTTTCTGTCGATGGCGGCGAACAGTATGGTGGCTCAAAAATACTTCATCCAAAGTTATCCCGGCTACATGAAGGATGGCTGCTATCACTCGTGCAGCCATCCGATCGCTCACTTTGGCTCGATCTAAAACTGCTGTGAGATTTGGGGTCATTATGTTCATTTTTTTGGGTCTCGTTGAAGGCAATTCTATTTCATAAGTTTCGTCTCTCTCTTCGCTATCGTCTGTTTGTTTTAACAATTCATCGAGGTCTTCATCTTCATCGAAAATGTAATTAGCATAGTTCATAGTTATTTCTCCTGGTTGAACTGAAAAATGAAACAAACATAAGATTGATTGGACAATCGTGAAAGAGATCAGAGAATCTACGAGAACAATTTTATCAATAAATATTTTACCAATATCTTGTCAATTTTATGGAATTAATCTGTTAAATTTTGACGGCGGAGTTTAGCAATTCTAGTCTATTTTCCATGTGAAAGAATGAGAGATTTCAAAAGAAATTCAAAAAAAGACTCCCTGCTTTGATTTGAAAAATGGAAATTCTCGTTTTCACTTACAAGGTACTATAATCTGAAGAAAAATTTAATCAAATCGATATTTCTTGGGGAATCTTAGCGAATGTCGAGATGAAAAATCATTATCATCTCGAAATATTTCCCGTTATGGAAAATATTGTCATCGTTATTTAGAGAAAGGCTGTGGCTATTGGCACCGAGCGTGTGACACTCCAGAGTGTTACACGCGGCGAGTGTCACACGCAGCGAGTGTCACACGCCGAGAGTGTCGCACGCAGCGAGTTCAACGAATTTTCCGAGTGTCACACGCACCGAGTGTCACACGCAGTGAGCTGAAAAAATTTTCCGAGTGTCACACGCAGTAAGATATTGAAATTTCTCGAGTGTCACACGCAACCTAGTGTTGGACCTCTCAGCGTGTCACACTCAACTCGATATTTGAGCACTCAGCGTGTCACACGCAACCTAGCGTTGGACCTCTCAGCGTGTCACACTCAAGTTGATATTTAAGCACTCAGAGTGTCACATACAATCCAATGTTGAACCTCTCAGCGTGTCACACGCAACCTAGTGTTAGATCTCTCAGCGTGTCACACTCAACTCGATATTTGAGCACTCAGCGTGTCACACGCAACCTAGTGTTAGACCTCTCAGCGTGTCACACTCAAGTTGATATTTAAGCACTCAGCGTGTCATACGCAATCCAATGTTGAACCTCTCAGCGTGTCACACGCAACCTAGTGTTAGATCTCTCAGCGTGTCACACTCAAGTCGATATTTAAGCACTCAGAGTGTCGCACGCAATTCAATGTTGAACCTCTGAGCGTGTCACACGCAACTCAGTGTTGGACCTCTCAGCGTGTCACACTCAAGTCGATATTTAAGCATTCAGAGTGTTGCACGCAATTCAATGTTGGACCTCTCAGAGTGTCACATGCAACCTAGTGTTAGACCTCTCAGCGTGTCATACTCAACTCGATATTTGAGCACTCAGCGTGTCACACGCCATCCGGTGTTGGACCTCCCAGCATGTCACACGCAACCTAGTGTTGGATCTCTCAGCGTGTCACACTCAACTCGATATTTGAGCACTCAGCGTATCACACGCAATCTAGTGTTGGACCTCTCAGCGTGTCACACTCAAGTCGATATTTAAGCACTCAGCGTGTTACACGCAATCCGGTGTTGGACCTCTCAGAGTGTCACACGCAATCCAATGTTAGACCTCTCAGCGTGTCACACTCAAGTCGATATTTGAGCACTTAGAGTGACATACGCAACCTAGTGTTGGACCTCTCAGCGTGTCACACTCAAGTCGTTATTCAAGCACTCAGAGTGTCACACGCAATCCAATGTTGAACCTCTCAGCGAGTCACACTCAAGTCGATATTTGAACACCCAGAGTGTCGCACGCAATTCAATGTTGGACCTCTCAGAGTGTCACACGCAACTTAGTGTTGGACCTCTGAACGTGTCACACTCAACTCGATATTTGAGCACTCAGCATATCACACGCAACCCAGTGTTGGACCTCTCAGCGTGTCACCCTCAATCCAATGTTGAACCTCTCAGTGTGTCACACGTAACCTAGTGTTAGATCTCTCAGCGTATCGCACTCAACTCGATATTTGAGCACTCAGCGTGTTACACGCAACCTAGTGTTGGACCTCTCAGCATGTCACACTCAACTCGATATATGAGCACTCAGCGTGTCACACGCAACCTAGTGTTAGATCTCTCAGCGTGTCACACTCAACCCAATATTTGAGCACTCAGCGTGTCACAGGTAACCTAGTGTTGAACCTCTCAGCGTGTCACACTCAAGTCGATATATAAGCTCTCAGAGTGTCATACGCAATCCAATGTTGAACCTCTCAGCGTGTCACACTCAAGTCGATATTTGAACACACAGAGTGTCACACGCAATCCAATGTGTGACACGCTGAGAGGTTCAACATTGGATTGCGTGTGACACTCTGAGTGCTTGAATATCGACTTGAGTGTGACACGCTGAGAGGTCCAACACCGGATTGTGTGTAACACGCTGAGTGCTTGAATATCGACTTGAGTGTGACACGCTGAGAGGTCCAACACTAGGTTGCGTGTGACACACTGAGTGCTCAAATATCGAGGTGAGTGTGACACGCTGAGAGATCAAACACTAGGTTGCGTGTGACACGCTGAGTGCTCGAATATCGAGTTGAGTGTGACACGCTGAGAGGTCTAAAACTAGGTTGCATGTGACACTCTGAGAGGTCCAACATTGAATTGCGTGCGACCCTCTGAGTGCTTAAATATCGACTTGAGTGTGACACGCTGAGAGATCTAACACTGGGTTGCGTGTGACACGCTGAGAGGTTCAACATTGGATTGCGTGTGACACTCCGAGTGCTTAAATATCGACTTGAGTGTGACACGCTGACAGGTCCAACACTAGGTTGCGTGTGACACGCTGAGTGTTCAAATATCGACTTGAGTGTGACACGCTGAGAGGTCCAACCTTATTTCTATATCTGTTTTATCATTACTCTTCTCATTATCAATCACATCTTTATCCTCAACAATGAAATTTATTGGACGATTATCATTTTCATAGTTTCGAAAATACTCTTCGTCCACTTTGACTTCATACTTTTTATATAATGGCGTCGTAATTAAATATTTCAATGCTTCGCAAAGTAGTTTCGGTCTGATTGATTCAAACATATAATCACTTTTGGGATCGATATGTCTTTTCAACTTGATTTGTATTGTCAGCATTTGATAAAATGAGCGTGGTAATACCTTCAGGATATCATTCACGTCGATTTGAATGTTTACTACACTACCCTTTAGACCTAATTGAGGATTCAATGCATACGGTTTCAGTGCTCGAATCTGCATAAAATTCAATACGGGTGCCACCATTCTTTCTTCGAGATCAGAGAGCTCCTTGACAGATTTTGGAACTTTTATGAATTGGAGACCATTGCTAGTCGATAACCTATATACTCGACCAAGGTATGCAGCATCTTTGCACGTCTTGCAAATAAAATTTGAGGGGAAATTATTTATCTGTTCAAGAAATTTGCTACCACCTTTATCGATAATTTTCTGTTTATTCAAGGTTACAACCGCAGATCTGAAAAAAAAAGACCTTCACAACAACAGCACACGAAAGAGGCTGTTTCTGCACGAAATTGTATGAATTTCAGCTGACATTTTGCCTTCAGATCCTTGTCTTTAGTCATAAGTAACCTATTATAGAGATTATCCCGAAACTTTAATACATCGACCTCCCGATTGTTTCTCCGCGCTCGGGCGTTTTTTTCTGTCTCGCTAGATACGTATCGGGCTTTCAGTCTTTTATTCTTCATTCTTTGGTTATTTGCGATATTCTCTCGTTTCCGAAACTCTTTACAGCATCACATTTCCCTTATTCGATGAATATTTTTCTCAGTTTTATTGTTCTTGTAGTTCTCATTCAATCGCAATTTTTCATTTCGCTCAATATTTCTGGAAATTTCATGTCTAGCGTATTTTAAATGTTTTCTCAACATTTTATTTCTCGATACGTTGAGTGCCAGCTCTCTAGACTTATACTTGTTTTTCTGTCGAAGAATGCGATTTATTCCCAGATTTTTTTTCAATTCATCCTCGACGCTTTGTATCCTCTGTCTCAGAACCCGGTTCCTCATAATATTTCTCTCCCGTTCTTTCATTACATACTGCTTGCACTGTCGTAAAATCTTCATTCTCATTCGGTTTTTAACACGTTCATCCTGCTTGAATTCTTCTTGTCTCCTTTTGCGCTTCATGTATTCTCTTACTTTGGTATTTTCTTTCTTTTTGAATTCATCACTTTTTCTATTGTGCTTTCTGAGGTGTCTCCTCTTTTCATTTTCATTCTTCTTGAACCGATCATCTTGCCGTTGACTCTGTAATCGTTATTGATTCTTTTGATTTTCTTCCTTTTTAAATTCAACATTTGTCCTCAACTGTTTTATACTCCTCCGGTTTCTTTCCTTTTCTGTAGCATTATAAATTGGTTCTAATCGTAATCTTTTCATTACCTCTTTTTTTTTTTTTTTTTTTTTATCTTCAATTTTTTTCGAATCTTCATCGTTTTTGGCTTGTTGCTCCTGGATAGAAATGTTTTCTCTGTGTATCCTGGGATCAGTTATCATCGTATTTTCATTACTACGCCAAATATCCTTCTTTCGCTTATTTATCGTTCTTCTCGATTGCCGTTTGACTTTCATGATTCTGATTTCTCGTTAAATTTCTTTCGATAAAGTAGTTAACAATGTCTGAAAATGTTTCAATAAGAAATTGTGGATTATTATAGTTATTTATCAATTTTCTGTCACTCCTCGTCGACGTTTATTTTTCGTTAAATTTCCATCAATATTTTGTCACCTTCATTAGACAATTCTCTTATTACTACAAATATTTAACTTCCCGGGATAGGGAAGTTATTGTAATCACCCCGAAAATCGAAATTCGATTTTTCATCATATGTTCACGTTTCAAGGTCACCACAACACTCCCCGATAATTTTCAAGGTGATGTATGTATGTGTGTGTGTGTGTGTGTGTGTGTGTGTATGTATTCTGTCCGTGACCGAAAATTTTGGTCAACGATATGTCGTTAACGGATGGAGCAATCAAGGTCGTCAATGACGCAATCGAAGCGTCTTCATCCAACTTAGAGCCGAAAGGATTTTGGAAAAAAATGTTCCAGTAGTTCTCCAGTTTTTCCAGGAAAGCATCAAATGAAGAAAAAAAAAAAAATTCTTCTTGGTTTTTTTGTTTGTTTATCTTTTATTATTGTTATGATTATTATTATTATTTTTTTTTCCAATCCTCGCGTACCCTACTATTGCTTCCGAATGGAAGCATTGCAATCGTTCAATTTTCACATTTTCTAATTTTGTTTGGAAATTATGTAGAATGGTTTGAAACAAAAAAAAAGATGTTTTCAGCTCATGTTCGCATGTGCGCATGTTAATGGGTCCTTTATCCTTTATATTTGAAAAATGAATAATTACAAGGGTAAAGAAATTTTTAAAAAATGAAATTATCAATGATTTCTCCCGTACGGATGATGCGATGAAGGTCATTGAAGACATCATCGAAATGTCTTCATGTAACTTAGCCTTTGCGTGCTTAGGTATATATAATAACGTATGAATTTCTAAAGAATTTTTTTCGGGGATTCGGGAAAAATGTTTGAAATTCTATCTCGATTTCTTTCTCCTTTCTTTTTTTTCTTCCATTTTGTTTCCCCTGTGATCTAATTTATATACTTCCCCAATTTCACTGCTTAATTTCGATCTATTAAATCAAAATGGAATTCAGGATTACGTAATAGATGTTTTCTCCCCTCCACGTCTCAAAGCCGCGTATCAGCAATACTCCAAGATTGAAATCGAAAGAAGGATTACAAAGCATGAAAAAAATTAATAAAAAAATCACCAAAAAAGTCCTCGAAATCTGGATGGATGAATGAGATTTTTTTCATCTTTCCTGGATTCTCTATCCGAAAAATTTACAGAGAAATAGATGGTTCGAATGTGGCGCCGCGGATATCATAATCCTGCCGGTTTTATCCAATACTCAAGCAGTCTTCGGTAATGTAGGAAATTGCACTGAGTAATACAGTGATTCACCATTTCTCCGCTTGCTCTGGTGGTGCTTTTGCGATCGTGAATAGATAGAATCCACCATTCGATAATCAGCTGTGATCGATCCAACTTTGTGGAACGTTATCAGAGCTGTTTTTGGGATTGATTTGCAAATTATTGCTGTAATTATATAATAATTTGCTATTATTATAATTCTTGCCTTCAGCAGAATTGTAATATTATTATAATTCTTGCCTTCAGCAGAATTGTAATAATCAACAGAGAAAGAGAGGAAATAAGTGTCAGCCAGGGGCGACAAACAATAGAATTGTAATAATCAGCAGACAAAGCGAGGAAATAAGTGTCAGCCACAGGCGACATAAGACTAGAAAATAGTCAGCTACAGGCGACATAAGACTAGAAAATAGTCAGCCACAGGCGACATAAGACTAAAAAACCGGGAGAAATAGTCTGCCACTGGTGAAGTTGAAGAACCGAAATTTCACCGAAAATATGAGAGCTAAACGGCAGTCTAGAAGAAAAATAAACAATAAAAAAAAAAATAGGCGCCGCAAAAATGCAAAAAAAAACATAATTGATCTTATGAGTCTGAATGAGATGGTTCCTTCCAGCGAACATTATGATAAGAAGAATGAAACTGTTAGAGATACTAAACGACAAAAACGAAAGGAAAATATGAGAATTAAACGTTGTGATTCAATCTACAAGAGATTAGAAAGAGAGAAGGATCGGAAGAGAAAACAACAATCACGCATGAATGATGTATTCAGAAAGAGGGAAAATGAATTGAACAAAGAAAGACTACAACGTGAACGACAAAATGATGAATTTAAGAAAAAAAAAGAGAAAATGAGAATGAGAAAATATATCAAATGTAAGAGACAAAATGAAGAATTTAAAAAAAAAGAGAATTGTCAAAACAAGAAATATATTGAACGCAAGCGAGGTGAAAGCGTCTTCGGACAGGATGAACGTAGAAAAAACAAAATCAGAATGATGATCATCCGACAGCGTAGAGAATATATGGTTAATGAGCGCAAGAGAAACATTGCAAGGAATAGCATCCTACGTCAAAATATACAATATGTGGAGAATGAAATTGCAAATAATCTCAAAAGAAATCGCATTCTTCGACAAAATAAAGCCTACAAATCACGAGAGTTAGCACTCAATGTGGCGAGAAACAAATTGCTGAGGAAGCATTCGAAGTATCATAAGAACGAAATTGCACGTAATATTGAGCGAAATAAGAAGTTGCGATTCAATAGCATGTATAAAGAAAAAGCGAAAAAAGAAACCCAGGAACGAATGAAGAAAATTCGTAGCAAGAAAACGTATAAAATGCGAGAGAGGATGTTAAATATCCGAAGAATAAAAAGAATTCGAACGAATGAGCGATGTCGAGCCCGAGAATTAAAGAGAAATGCAAAGTCGAAGAGAGAAAAAAGAGCAATTGATGTATTGAGATTTCGTGAAAATCTCAATAATGTCTTATTGAGAAATAAAAATGAAGATCCAAAGGCGAAACTTCAACTGAAATTTATTCAATTTCGCGCAGAAACAGCCTGATTCGTGTGTTGTTGTTGCGAGGGCCTTTTTTTCAGATGTTCTGTTGTTAAATTGAATGAAAACAAAATTATTGGCAAAAGTGGTGCTTCATTCTTAGCACAAATCAATAATTTCCCCTCAGGTTTCATATGCAACACGTGCAAAAATGCGGCATATCGTGGTAAAGTATATAAATTATCAACAAGACTCAATGGTCTCCAATTCATACAAGTCCCAAAATCTGTCCGAGAATTGTCTGATCTCGAGGAAAGAATGGTAGCGCCAGTATTAAATTTCATGCAAATTCGGGCACTTAAACCCTAAGCTCTGAATCCGCAATTGGGTCTAAAAGGCAGTGTCGTTAACATACAAGTCGAAATAAATGATATGCTACAGGTTTTACCCCGTAAATTTGATGAAATGCAGACAATCCAAATCAAATTAAAAAGACACGTTGATCATAAAAGTGATTATATGTTCGAAGCTATTAGACCAGCAATGATTTGCAAAGCGTTGAAACATTTAATTACTACGCCATTATATGAAAAATATGAAGTTAAAATAGATGAGGCATATCTTCAGAACTATGAAAATGATGATCATCCTATCAATTTCATAGTTGACAATAATGATATCATTGACAATGGAAAAATCGATGAAACAGATCGAGAAATAGACACAGCAGTTGTGCTTGATGATATAGTTATCAATGACAAAGAATGTAAGATGGAAATTGATCAATTGATCAAATAAACAATGACGAGGTTTTGCTCGTTGACCATAATGCAGAGGTCGTAGAAAAATATGCACCAATTGTCAATATAATCGCTCCCGGACAAGATAAACATCCAATGCCTTGGCATAAAATGGAAGACTTGGACGAGCTATGTTTCCCGAGAATATTTGTAGGGCACTCGTTCAATCTACCAAAAGGCATTTCTTATTCAGATCGTATGAAATCAGAAGCGAGACGCTATGATCGGCGATCATCTATTCCTCCGAGAATTTTGTTCATGGCCAAGAAAGCTTTAGAAATTACATGTGCATCGAGTATAAATATATGTTTGAGACGAACAAAGGAAAACGCTGATAAGCCCATAAATGCCGGAAATGCTCTAGATGCTGATTTTAGGGCTAATTTAATTGAATTTGACGATGGTTTCAGAATGCTCAAATTTGTCAGATCATCGCCAGCATATTGGGAGCATAAAAAAAAAGAACTCTTGGCAATGATTCGTCAATTCGGTAAACCAACTTTTTTCTTGACATTATCAGCTGCTGAGAGCCACTGGCCTGAGTTATTGCAAACTTTGATGAAGTACAGTGAGAAAGGACACACGATATCTATAAAGGAAGCATTTGATTTGGAATATAATATTAAGACTGATTTAATAAGAAATGACCCAGTTACGTGTGCACGATATTTTGATCACAAGGTTCAGAAATTTATGTGGTTATTAAGACAAAAGAACAGTATTTTCGGAGAATATCCACTCGAGGACAGCTATCAAAGAGTCGAGTTCCAACAACGTGGAAGTCCACACGAACATATGCTCTTGTGGTTGAAAAATGCCCCGAAATATGATAACGACAGTGATGTGAATGACAATGATCAATTGATTGATTTCATTGATCGTTTTCTCACTTGTAAATATGATGAAAAGAATCCATACATCAAATTGCAAATGCATAAGCATGGTCATAGTTGCTACAAAGGACAGAAAAATAAACAATGTCGTTTTCATATCCCTTACCCAGTTATGAGGAAAACAATGATTTTAAAACCATTGAATGAGAATGAAGCTGCACCAAAACAATATGAATCAATTGATAAACTAATGAATGAATTTTATAGAAAAGACACCTCCATGAGTTATGATGAAATCTTGGAGAAATTGGATATGACTGAAGAAGAGTATATCCTTGCGATTCGCAGCAAATTGAAACAAAAACGTGTATTCTTGAAGAGATCCAGTCAGGAAGTAAGAATTAATTCTTATAATAATGATATTTTACAATTGTTCGAATCAAATATCGACATCCAATTTATACTAGATGAGTACGCCGTAATGAGCTACGTTACTAATTATATTAGTAAAATCGAAGGAGGATTGTCGAAATTATTGAGAAACGCTGCAATAGATTGTGATAATAACAATAATACTATTAAAGAGAAATTCCGGAAAATCGCAAATGTATTCCTCAATGGTTACTTGATGTCCTCCCAAGAGGCAGCGTACCATGCTCTACAATTGTCGTTATCAAAAAAAAGTAGGAAGACAATATTCATCAACACAGGGCGCATAACAGAACGTGTTCGTATGTTGAAATCCGATGAAGTTCTGAAAAAACTTGATAAAGACTCTACTGAAATATATATGGCTGATATATTCGATAAATATAGTAGAAGAGAAAAAAAGCTTGAGAGTATCTGCCTTGCTGATTACGCAGCAGATTATCAACCATTCAAAAAGAAGCCGTCAAAAGATGATGATGAAAATGATAATGACGATGATGACGAGGATAGAGCGTACAAGCTTCGACAACATACAGCTGTCATTAGATACCGACGATACAATTTGAAACAAGATCCAGCAAACTATTATAGAGAAAAAATATTATTATTTATGCCTTGGCGAAATGAAAAACTGGAGGTAGAGAATGTGGATTATGAAAAAGTGTATAAGGAGAATGAAAAAATTATAGAAAGCAATCAAGCGAAATATTCCATCATAAGTGATGAAGCCATAGATGAGGCATTAGAACAAGTCGAGAATGAACTGCGTGCAACTATTAACGGAGAAAGTGATAGGAATTCCGCAGCTCATAACATTGATATTTTCCAACAAGATGGGAAAAATTGTAAAGTTTACGAGAATGTGAAAAAAAGTGATACTCATAAGACTAGATATACTTGTCCAGCCAGGGTAAAAGAGAATGAACTCCATGACATGATGAGGAAGTTAAATTGCAAACAAAAAGAGTTTGTTATGCATGTATTGAATTGTTACAAATTGGGCCAAGTCCCATTCAAAATATTTTTGAGTGGCTCTGCTGGCGTTGGAAAAAGTTATGTCATTAACACACTATATCAGTTAGTAACTAATTATTTCGATAATTTACCTGGAGGCAATATGGATAAAATAATAGTTCTATTATGTGCCCCATCGGGAAAAGCAGCATTCTTAATTAATGGTGTGACATTGCATTCTGCTTTAGCATTACCATGTCAACAATATGGGGCACAAATGGGTCAATCATCAAGTGATCTAGCCAATAATATTCGTGAAAAATTATCAAAAATGCAACTCCTAATAATTGATGAAATTTCAATGGTAAGTTGTACAATACTAGGTTGGATCGATACACGATTACGACAAATAAAAGGTGTGAATCGACCCTTCGGTGGGATTTGTGTATTAGCGTGCGGTAATTTGAATCAATTACCACCTGTGAAAGACAAGCCAGTTTATCAAGTCTCCAGACGAAATGAAATGGTTGCATTTCTAGATGTCAATCCATTATGGAATGAATTTAATTTTTATGAATTGACCGAGATAATGCGTCAAAAAGATGATTTAGCATTTATAAATGCTCTGAATAATCTAGCAGTTGGAAACATGACAGAAGACGATATAGGATTGATCAGATCACGAGAAATCTTGAATGGGAATGAGGTTCCAGAGACGGCGATAAGACTATATGCAATTAATGCAAATGTAATTGCATACAATGCATTCAAGATTGCAAAATGCACCAGTGAGTTAGTCATTTCAACTGCTGAAGATACCTTTCCAAAAGATATAAACCCACAAACAAAAAAATTTCTATTGCAATCAATTAAAAAATAAGGGAAAAAAAGCACGACTGAATTACTCCCTAAACTTGAACTAAAAATCAATATAAAATATATGATAATAAACAATATTGATGTTGAAGATGGATTGGTGAATGGAGCATGTGGGGTCTTGAAATTGATCACATTCAAAGAAAATAGCACGATCCCTTCACTATTATGGTTTGATTTCCAATTGCCAAGAGTTGGAGTTAAAGCAAGAAGGCAGTATCATGATTATATGGAAAGGGAAAATATTAATCGAAACTGGACACCAATCGTCAAAAATGCACTCCAATTGGACATTGATGCTAATCAAAAACATCGAATCATGCGACACCAATTCCCTATTATACCTGCAGAAGCAATAACAATCCATAAAAGTCAGGGACAAACTTATGAAAAGATATGCTTGGATTTTACCAAGTCAAAACGGCGAACTTTGCCAATGTTGTACGTAGCTTTGAGTAGAGTAACATCATTAAATGGTCTGTATATTTTGGGAGAGTTTCAATTTTCAAAAATGCAAACCAAAAAAGCTGCTACAACGAATACAGCCTTGAGTGAATTAACGCGCTTGAGAAATACCAGACAATTAACATTATCATATGATAATTTAATGTGTGAAAATGGCCCAAAAATTGTGTATCAAAATGTTGGGACCCTGAAAAATAAGCTAATTCACATAACAAATGATCAGTGGTTCCTTCGAAGTGATGTATTGGTTTTGAGTGAAACTCTAACAAATAACAATGACGATTTGAGAATCGAAGATTACCGGATTGTATTTAGATCCAATTACAGCTCGAGTAGCCGAGGATTGATTTGCTATGTAAAAACCAGTTTACAGGTAGAATTGATATTCGTTGAGCGCGAATTCAATGCAAATGCACACGTTGAATTATTTATGATAAAAATAGATGACTATCATCTAATCAGTGGATATAAATCCCCAAAAACCACTCAATTAATGTTCAAAAAAGCTCTAAACAACGTTATGGAGCAGATCCCCACCCGAAGCAAGACGGTTTTGATAGGGGATTTCAATTACAATGTTTTGAATCATAGAGACGATGCCAAAAATCCAAATCATTTCATCAATTTTCTAAATCATCATCAGCTCCAAACAAAATTACCGCCTTCAAGTGTAACGACAAATCTAAATACCCAAATAGACGTAATTTTCGCTAATTTCGCTGATATTGATTGTGGTGTATATGAAACATACTTCAGTTATCATAAGCCTATTTATGCAATTCTGAATAAGAAACCCGTAGAGAAAAAATTAAGAGTAATTGTTAATGAGGATACCAAGGGAGCAATGAATTCTGATATCGAATGCGTGAAGGTTTCGGATAATTGTGATAATAACTTCCCAAATATTGATGCATGTAGAAATTCACAGACTAGGCAAATAACGGATACCGAATGTATCCATGCATCAGATAAAGACCAGCATATTGATCAAAATATCGACAGAGGTGGATTGGCACCAATTTTATGTGGAGACGATGATTATACTTATGCAATTGTTGTAGAACGATGTGAAGAAGTGAGGAACCACGGGTTTTATGTGCAAGATTATCATGTCAATTTTTTTCATGAAATCATGAACAAACATTTGGAGGAACGCGGAACCTTTAATCTTGCACAAGATGTAGGATTTGTAAAAGAGGCAGTGGCCCTTCTGCAAAAAATTCCCAGGAGCCTGACCAATATTCAAATTGTCTACGCTGGAGAGACTGGCAATCTTGAAGGAGTGGATTTACCAGTAGGACATTGGGTTTGCACGAGATACGATGGTAATGGCAATGTTCATGTTTATGACAGTATGAATATGGGAAAATTGACTCAAATTCAAAGAGATTATTTGGATGCACTCTATCAATTCCCGAAGAAATATATATATCACAGGGTACAACAACAGACAAACGGCTTTGATTGTGGGGTATTCGCGATATTCAATGCAATATTATTCTGCTACAATAGAGATCCAGGTGAACAAATTGATCACAATGTAGATCGTATGCGATACGATGTGTCATCAATGCTCTTGAATCGAAGATTATTGGATCTCAGGACTGAACAAAAAATAATTCCCAATAATGAACATACCAAAAAAAGTATCAATTATGATACCGAATGTATGGAGATTTTTGTTGATGATTGTAATAACATCCACCCAAATATCGATGGATGTAGAAATTCACCAAGTAGGAATGTTAGAAATACCGATACCGATTATATTTACGTTTCCGATGAAGATGAGAATATGGATCCAAATATTGACAGAGCTAGATTAGCACCACTTTTCTGTAAAGGAGATGAGTATGAATATGCCATAGTTGCCGAACGTTGTGAAGAAGTGGCGAATGACGGGGTTTATGTGCGAGACTATCATGTCAATTTCTTCCATGAAATAATGAACAAACAATTAGAAAAACGCGGAATCTTCAATTTTGCGCAAGATGTTGGATATGTAGGAAACTTTCTACGTAATGTACACGAAATTCCCAGAACCGTAAGCAATATCCAGATTCTGTTCGATAGAGTCATGCGTAATTGCAAAGGAGAGCCGACACCGATAGGGCATTGGGTTTGCACAAAATACGATGGCAATGGCAATGTTCATGTTTATGACAGTATGAATCTAGGGAAACTGACTCAAGTTCAAACAGATTATTTGGATGCACTTTATAGATTCCCGAAAAAATACATATTTCATCCGGTACAACAACAGAGCAACAGTAATGTTGATTGCGGGGTATTCGCGATATTTTTTGCTATGTTACTATGCTCCGATTTGGATCCGAGTAAACACATTGCTGACAATATGAATCTTATGCGATACCACGTGTCCTTAGTGTTGTTAAGTCGTAAATTATTGGTTTTTAATACGAATTGACTCGAAATGTGAGTTTATTCTAACTCTGATTAGCCCCTATGAATCTAATTCTACCTTGAAAGAGAACATTAAGAATTTGTGTTTGTGTAAGATTTTACATACATCATACTATTTATTATATTTATGATTATTTATTGCTGATTATTCATTGATTCATTATTAATTATATTCATCATATAGGGTTAATTTTTTAATTTTTTTTATGGGGTTTAATTATCAGCCACGTCCTCGTTCGTGAACCCCGGGTAACGCCGAGTGCTGATAGGGCAACATGGAAAGATCTTGAATCGAATAACAGATTTTCATGCAGATACCTTCATTTCATTAGTATGAAGAATTGATCACAATGAGGGATACATGCGTAAAAACCTCCATTCAAAATAACTTTTCCAATGAAACTCCGCTAAACTACGTAGAATCACATAGTCACTAGAGTTCTGCTGACCGAAGTTTCTTAGACGTGCTCACCACAATGAGTATCTTTTGCGATACTGGGAGTCATCAATTTTATGACATCGAAGCTGATTGAATTTCGATAAATTTTGACCTTGAAAATGATTCAACATTCATTCCATTCATCAGCCCTTACTGGATGAAAAATCGAGGATGAAGGGAGAGTTTCTCCTATTTTTAAACGAATTAAGAGTACACCTTTTATGCTCATGTATTTGGAAGTTGAACTTTGAGAAGTCATTCGTAAGTTATGACAGTGAGAAAACAATGATATATTTCGGGAAATAGATGGAGGAATAATATTTTTTTGACTGAGTTTCTTTTGAATTGAGAAGGAAAAAAAGGAGACAAAATTGCCATGAACTGATTCCAATTTTTGAATTTTCAGGAGTTTGTTTACTTTCAGAAGGATTTGATACCAAAAAACAAAAAACCATTTTGACCGTTGCGAAACCGGGAAAAAACGAGGAGTGCGACAGTGTGTGCGTGACCCTTTGCAGGTCGAACTGATAACTCCCCGATTAATGTTATGTGATCCTTCTGTTGTTCAGTAGCACTTATAACTATGTACACCTGCACGACAGATTTTACAGATTATCGGTGTATGTATTATATATATTTCAAATTCATTCGGAGTATCCATCATCATCCAAAATAACGTCACTTAGCGGTGAGTTCTCAAATTAACAAATCTGAATTTTTATTGATTACCGATGTGATCGAATATCATCTAGATGTCGTGGGTATGTATATTTCTCGCAACGAAAGAGAGAACTTGACCGAGTACCCCCCACTCCCACGAGTGAAAATTGAGGAGAGTGGGGGTAAGTGGGCCAAAACGACTCTGGTAGACTTACATATAATGGATATATCAGTGTATGCGAACGTGGTGATCAACACGTGCTCGTGGTAAGTAGATAACTCCAGGTTTTTGTGAACATTAAAATCATTTTTTTTTTCGGATCGGTATTATTATTAAAATATGTTTTTATAACCCAAAACATTCCATTCAGATTTCAGATCGGCTAAATTTGCAGTTGAGTAACGAGATATTGGAGAAAAGTGAAGAAAATGTCTGATAATTTCGATGGTGAGTAACATTATAAAATTTAGAAAATGGTCCACGTTTAATCGGTGAGTGAATAAATTATTCTCGCGAAAATTGATCACTAAATTCTTTATCTGAGCGTAAAGGCTGAAGGCCACCGCAGCGAGAGACCCAATGTTTACATTCCTGTGGGTCTTATTGATTGAATTCTCTAGTCTACACATTCGAGGAAAAAGTTTGTGAAAATTGTCGACACCGAGAATCGATTATTTAAATGATTAAGACAACTGAAATCTGGGGGATCACAGGTGTTAAAAATGCGATTAAAAATTCGATCGGATTTTCTATTAAGATTTTTAATTTCTTCTGTAGGAATTCCATAAGTTTTTCACATATTTTTTCCTTTTTGTCTCCCAAAAAAAAAAATCAAGTAACAAGGAAAAGGAAATTTTAAAATTTATGCCAATATATAAAGTTATTTTCCTATAGCATTTTTTTTTCCCCCAAAAAAGTCGTCAGGATTTTCCATTGAATTTTTTCACTCTCATGAAAATCATTGAATTCTCTATCCGAGCGTGAAGGCTGAAGGCCACCGCAGTGAGAGACCCGATGTTTACATTTCTGTGAGTCTTATTGATTGAATTCACAATTCTAATTATTCGAGGAAAAAATTTGTGAGAATTGTCGACACCGAGAATCGATTATTTCAATGATCAAAATAACTGAAATCTGGGGATAACACGTATGAAAAATGCGATAGAAAATCCAATCGAATTTGCAAAGGAATTTGATCGGATTTTCTATCATGTTTTCTGTGAATTTCTTGTTCTTTTCTACGTAATTCTTCGGCATAGATTCCATAAGTTTTTAATATTTTTTCCTTTTCGTCTCCCATAAAAAAAAAAAACCAGTAACAAGGAAAGAGAAATTTGAAAATTTATGCCAATCTAAGTTTTTTTCCTATAGAAATTTTTTTCTCCCTGATAAATTCGTTTATAAAATTCGTTCATAAAAGGATTTTGCATTGAATTTTTTCATACTCGGAGTCAACTGCAATTTTTTTTACTCATCTTTTTTCGTCTTCTTTCTCTCTCTCTCTTTCCTTCTCTCAAGACTTGTTGGATGCACTTCAGAGATTGCTAGGTGTCGAGCCTGAAAACCAGGATCATGAGAATCCTGATCCACAGGATGCCGATCCATTGAATTTGGGTAGAGACGCAGAGCAAGATGGAGAGAACGAAGCTGGAGGAGCAAGAGCAGGAGCAGGACCAGCTATTGAAAATCTGGTCTTACGCCTCCAACAACAACAGCAGCAGCAACAACGACAGATGCAACGAGAGCTGCTCCAAACAATAATGGCTAGGAGACCTCGCTCAGCTCAAGAGTTCATCGCAATGCTACGTGGATTCATTCAGGTCCAAGAACGCAAGAAAACTCATTGTAAGCTAATATTTGATCAATTTCATTGTTTATATTGGACCGTAGAATTTGAATCGTTAATGAAGAATTTCAACTAAATGGTAGGCTGACATCAATTTAAGATTTTAAATTCCATTTTTTTCCAATATTTCTCAGACATATCTCTGTTATTGGATGATGACATCTCCTCAATTAGTTGTGTTTTTAAGATCTTTAAGTTGAAATTAGAACAAAAAAAATTGATTTTCACTGAGTTAAGTGAATTAAACGTTTTTTTCCCATCTCAGAGAATTTCGATTTCATAACAAAAAAAAAAAATTATTCGTAATGAACAAGAATCATTCTTCAATTTCCTGAAATTAATTAAATTGAAATATCACGCATAATCGTTTAAAAGGGAGAGAATTAATGTTCGATAATTTTACAAGACAGGAATCAACGTAAAAATGATGAAAATGATGATGTTCAGAAAATTAAATAAAGAATAACAATGATAATCATCACAAAAATGATTGATTTTGAGGCTCATAAAATGACCCATGTTTGTATATAGGGAGAGGCACTAATGGAGGTCAATCACGTAAAAACTGGCGTGGTGGACGTGGTGGACGTGGTGGACGGGGTGGACGTGGTGGACGTGGCGGAGGCAACGGCCATTCGATGACCATCCACTTTAACTGAAACTTTTCGAATATTTCTTCTCTGATGATCGGATAGATACAAGAAAAAACCGATAGAATGGAAAAAAAAGAAGGAGGAGAGAAAATGACTGATAGCTTTTATTTATTTAACATATTTGGATAATAATTTATCTGTGATATTTTTTTTGTATATTTTTTTTGTATTTTCATACGAAGCCAAAATGTAATAAATAATAAAGAGCCAGCAGAACGTAAGGAAAAACCGTGATTTTATTGATTGTAAACAAAAGAAAAAATAAATGGGGAAAATGGAGAGAAAATTGGAGTGTTGAATGGAAGTGAGCTTGCGAGCGACCAATAATGTCGTGTATACTGGCCGCACCCCTTTTTTGATTTTTCATTTCTTTTTTTTTCCAATTCTTCCATTTTTTTTCCCTTCTTCCGACTCCAACACGGAAGCATCAATTGAAGAGGTGAGAGGAAGGGGGGGGGGGGTATGTTGAGAAAAAGTTTCAAAATTGAAGAACTGTAAAAAAATCAAATAAACTATTTAAGAGCCGGGAAGTTATTGCTGCGACCCGCTCAGCGGGTCATACCCACTATTAACGCACCCACCATGGGAGCGAGCTTGCGAGCGACCAACAACGCACCACTAGTTGTACTTTGAATACTGATTCCGATTGACGATCGTCACTGCATTCGTTGAGGTGATGTTCTGGTGCAATTCCCAATTATTCGTATGATAATATTTATTTTACTTCAATTTTACTCCGAAATCTATATCTCTATCTTTTTCCCCCGTGATGATTAGTCTTTAGCCAAAATATTAGCTACCCTTGTCTAATATCTGAATCTATGTATTCCCCCCTATCGATTATTAGAACTAGTGGGGCGTTGTTGGTCGCTCGCAAGCTCGCTCCCATGGTGTGTGCGACCCGATTGGGCCACATAAAAAACTTCCCGGTTTGGCTAGTGACGCCAACACCTCAATGAGATCCATGTCGTAGATTCCACGTGGGGAGTGAGATACATAAAGCTCCACTGGATACTTCATTAGATCTTAATAACCCGTAGGTATCCATTTGGGTGATGGATTACAACATTTGCTCATGAAAAATCAGTGACTAACATATCCACGAGTTCTGTCGTTCATGTTTTTCGCGAAAATTAGAAAAACTATTAGATCGATTCCATCCAATATCTAATAATCAGTGCCGAATTTTATGAAGACCTGTCTATTTATTAAAAAAATCGAATCGGGCTATTTGTTTGCCAGAAATCGTTCACGAAAAATTTCGCCACATACAGCAAACATACATATGCACACACGCACACACACACATGCAGACAGACATTTTTTTGAAAATGGTCGAAAACGATTCTGGAGTCCTTGAAACGTGAAGATATGATAAAAAATTGATTGATATGTTTGAAATTGATTCGTCATCCTCCACACAAATCAATATTCGAGTACTGAGAAATTAATTTTCAATGAGCTACATTAGTCGATAAGATATATTCCTCTCTTTCATTTTAATACACTCTCGATTTAATTTTTTTCCCATCTCCCTATTTTCTTATTGTTCTATCATTTTATATTCTACTTTTTTTTGCTTGCATTAGAATCAATAACATAACATTTTCTTTCATCTTTCTATTGGCTCTTTATTGAATATATGCAGGGATTTATATGAAAATGCAAAAAAAAAACTAAAAATAATATCCTGTGAGAAAAAAATCACAAAAAAATAATTATGACAAAAAAAAAATATCACAGTTAAAGTATCACCAAATATATATCGTAAGAGCTATCAGTCATTTTCTTCTTTTCTTTCTTTTTTTTTTCATTCTATTGGTTTTTACGAGTTCACCAATCATCAGAAGAGAAGGGGTTCGAGCAGACTTAGTTAAAGTAGACGGTCATTGAATGGTTACCGCGTCCACCACGTCCACCACGTCCACCACGACCACCACGTCTACCACGTCCAGCGCGCCAGGATCGACGACTGTTCCCTCCGTTACTGCCTCGACCTATGTACAAACATGAATCATTATGAGTACATCATTATCTATCATTGTTATGATGATTCTTGATTATTGATGATTGTTATTGTTTTAGTTCTTCAATTTTCTTAACATGCCATCTACCACAAGTTGTTTGCATTTGAATTCTACTAGTTCTTTCATTTTCATCATTTTCACTTTTTATCTGTCTCATCAAATTTTCGGACGGTAATTCTATTTCTTATGAAGGATTATACGTGATAATTCCAGTTAATTACTCCCGGGAAAAGTTGTTGCTGATTATGAATTCATCATGAGAATTATTTCTTGAGAAGCAAATAAATGTTAATTACTACTTTGATTTAAAAAAATTAATGTACTTATTCTCTGCGATCAAAAGTAATTCGTTGAAATCAATAAAATTCGTAAAGAAATCGTTTTCTAGTCCATTACCACCACTATTCTCCCCGAAACTTGAAAAATATGGTATATAGAATTCTCCGATTGATGCCTTTCTACTATTCAACTAAAAATGTTAATTGGAAAATTGAAACATTTAACAAACTATACTGAACAACAAAAGTTATTAAATATTTGCTTACGATGATTTCGTTGATGTTGCTGAGCCTGAATAAAAGTACGTAACATTGTTATAAATTCTTGAGGTGTTTGTGGGCGCCTAGCCATGATTGCCTGGAGTAGCTCTCGTTGCAGCTGTTGTTGTTGCTGCTGCTGTTGTCGTTGGAGGAGTAGAACCAGGTTTTCAATGCCTGCTCTTGCTCCTACTCCTGCACCTTCAGCCTGTTGCTCTTCATTCTGATTCCCCTCTGGTCTCAAGTTCAATGGATCATCATTGTTGGGATCAGGTTCTACAGGATCTTCATCCTCATTCGGGAAACCTAGCAATCTCTGCAGTTGATCTAGGAGCTCTGTGGAGAAAGAGAGAATGAGAAATGAGTGAAAAAAATCACATGTTACTCCGCGTATTGAAAAATTCAATAGAAAATCCGAACAAATTCGCTAAGAATTCTATTTAAATTCTATTTAATATCGATTCTATTGAAAATTTTATCCAATTCCAGCGCGATCTTTCCCATAGAAATATTGAATGGAACATTTTTTTTATGGACAGAAGAATCAATCAATTTCAGTTTTTCGACACCATGTATCGCATTGAAATTTTTCTATTGAATTTTCTCGCCATAAACTTCCTGCTATAAGTTTTTTTTCGCTTCAATTTTTTAATGGAATAAAAAAAAAATTTTTTTAATGGAAGACGAAGAAAAATACAATGTGAAGAACTTCCAAGAAAAATTTTATACCGAGAAATTACTTGGAAAAATGTCGACCAAATTAACTGTATAGATTTTTGTTTTTTTTTTTTAATAGAACAATTTTCTATTGAATATTTTCAATGAAAAAAAATATCTCATGAAAAATTCGCTAATATCTAATAGAATTTACAATGAAAATTCAATAGATTTTCAATGGAATCCCCTAGCGAAATCGCTCTAATTTTCTATTGCATTTGTTACAATTATTTTGATGTTTGTGATACTCAATTCTCGGTGTTCACAATTCTCATAAACTTTTTCTTTGAATGTGTTGACTATTCAACGCAGTGAGAATGAGCGGAATGTGAATTAAATCGATAAAACCGTCAGGATGTAAACACTGGTTCTTTCATCGAAATGGCCTTCAGCCGCATTCTCCTGCTTAATCTAATCCCTGCTTTTCTTTATGTAAAAATATTAATTTATTTGAATAAATGAATAGAAAAAATTTACAATTTATGTCTAAATTTAAATTTGTTATTTTCGATTTATCACCCACTAAATACAAATTTAAATTTAATTTTACTTTCAATTTTTTTTTAATTTTATGATTAATTTCCTTGGAAATAATCAATTCACTCACGAATTAAAAGCGAAATATTTTCATCATTTTACACTGTTACTCACCATCGAATGCCTGAGCCATCTTCTTTTTGGAAATTTTTAATTTCCAGTTTTCGGACAGGATATTGCAACAATCTGAAATATAAATGGAACGTCTTAGGTTATCGAAAACATTCCAATGATAATGAATTGATAAAAAAAATTATTTCACGGCTCACAAAAATCTAGAATTCTCTACTTACCACGTGCTCCCGTTGATCCGAACGTTTGCAACACGCTAATAGTAGATATACACTAAATATAGATTTATAAACGTACTGTGTCTCGCCCGACACCAGTCAATCATCCATAAAGTCCATGCCAGGAAAGAAACGACATGAGTTTGAGTGGTGGGGGCTATGGATTGAAAGCTGAATTCGCGACAGTGGGGAGTACTGAGGCAAGTTTCTTTCATAGGGAGAACTATATATGCGACATCTAGATGATATTCTGTCATATCGGTAATCAATCAAAGTCCAGATTTCTTAATTTGGCAGCTCACCGCTGTGTGGCGCCATTTAAGTGGTTAATTCCGTGCTCTGTCTATTTGTATTGAAATTCTTATGGATGTATATATCAATGATATTTTCGGGGGAAACATTTCTTTCTTTTCTCTACCGATTCATTGAGAGGAACATTTAATTCATATATTATACTACGTGCTAAAAGTACTACTTCGGGTCGCAATAATTTATTTTCAACTTTCCGACAGCCTCAGTAATTTTTTTTGTATCAAATGCTTCTGAATGTTAATAAACTTCTGAAAATTCAGAAATTTGAAACATTTCCATTGCAGTTTTTTCTCCTTTTTTCCATTTTCAATTCAAAATACCCTCAGATGAAACAGTATCATTCTTTCATCATTCCTCCGAAATGTATTGTTTTCTCACTGTGTGATGACGTTATGAATGACTCCTCAAAGTCTCATTCCCCAACTATAAGAACACAAAGGGTCTTTTCTCACTTCTTTTGAAGCATGACAAATTTTTTTG
This sequence comes from Coelinius sp. EB29, assembly GCA_035578325.1. NCBI lineage: Eukaryota > Metazoa > Arthropoda > Insecta > Hymenoptera > Braconidae > Coelinius > Coelinius sp. EB29. The sequence continues at coordinate 7,695,137 of JAOZGT010000001.1, read as the reverse complement.
AATACTCGATTTTTCCACCTAGTAAGAAGTTACTAGAAAGAGTGAATATGCTTCATTTTCTTGAATCATTTTCATGTTTAACATGTATTGAAATTCAATAATGTTCAATATCATAACATTGCAAATCGCTAAATTAATATTGAATGGTGTCTTAATTCTTATAAATTTGACTGATATGAATTGAACATCCATCCCAGCAAGAACTTCAACACGTAGAAGTAGGATCTCAGAATCGATAACATGTTGAATCTGTTCATTTTAAATTCTATATGGATACTAAATAATAAAATAACAAATTCTCAGTGTTCTCTTTGAGGATAATAAATTGGAGTGAGCATGTAAGTGGCGATACGCCGGGGGATCTATTGTTCTCTTAAAAAAAAAAAACCAATCCCTGAATAATAAATTTCAACTTTTCAATCCACTAATTCATTCATTTTTGTAGTCTTTCATGGTCAAATTGATATTTTTTAGAACTTCAGAGCCTTGCCTCTACACATTACAGGTATTAAATATTTTTTGCAATTTTTTTTATTATAAATGATGAAAAATTCATCTCAGTAGAAACCGTAGCAACAGAAAAATTATCTTCGTTGTAAGAAGACAGGAAGCCGTCTCTTTCCAACTTATGGAATCAATTACGCCATGTTTTGCATTTTTGACGCGCATGTTTTCTTTCCAGTCAGAATTAACTCAGATTCCAAGTCAACGCGTATTGAAATCCAATAATCTTCGATTTAAGAGCATTGATGATACTTGATATCGCATAAGACTTACATTGTGATCGGTTCGTTCACTCGGATCTCTATTGCAGCATAATAATGTTGCGAAAAATATCGCGAATACCCCACAATCAATGCCATTGGTTTGTTGTTGTACTCTGTGGAATATGTTTTTTTTCGGAAATCTATAAAGTGCATCCAGATAATCGGTTTCAATTCGAGTCAAGTAACCTAGATTCATTCTGTCATAAATGTGAACATTGCCATTACCATCATATCTTGTGCAAACCCAATGCCCTACAGGTAAATCTCCTCCTTTAGGATTGCCCGAAAGTCCATCGTAGAGAATCTGAATATTGCTCGCGGTTTCGGGAATTTGCTGCAGATTACATACAAAGGCCCTTACAAATCCTACGTCTTGCGCAAAATTGAAGATTCCACGTTCTTCCAATTGCTTGTTCATTATTTCATGGAAGAAATTGACATGATAATCTAGAATATAAACCCCGTCATTCGTCACTTCCTCGCATCGTTCAACAACTATAGCATAATTATAATCATCGTCCCGACAGTAAATTGGTGCTAATCTACCTCTGTCGAGATTCTCATCAATATTCTTATCATCATCCGAAACATTAATACATTCAGTATCCAAATCCGCTTTTTCTGTAGTTGACGAATTGCTAAATCCATCAAGATTTTGGTGGTTGTTATACCGATCATCCATAACGTCCATGCATTTGGTATCAGAATTCATTGTTTTCTTGATGTCATCTTTATTGGCAATCATCCTATGGTTTTCCTTTACAGGTTTCCTATCTAGTATTGCATAAATTGGTTTATGATAACTGAAGTATGTTTCGTATACACCACAATCAATAGCATCGAAATTAGCGAAAATTATATCTATTTGTGTATTCAGATTTGTCGTTACACTTGATGGCGGTAATTTTGTCTGTAATTGATGATGATTCAGATAATTTATGAGATAATTTGGATTGTTTGCGTCATCTTCATGATTTACAACATTGTAATTGAAATCTCCGATCAAAACTGTCTTGCTGTGAATTGGGATGTTCTCCATAACATTGTTTAGAACTTTTTCGAACATCGTTTTCGTGGTTTTCGGCGATTTATAACCGCTGATTATATGATAATCATCCATTTTTATGGTGAATAATTCAAAGTTTGCATTCGCATTGAATTCGCGTTCAACCGATACCAATTCTGCTTGAAAACGGTTTTTTACATAGCAAATCAATCCTCGGCTACTCGAGCTGTAATTGGATCTGAATACAATCCGGTAATTTTCGATTGCTAAATCGTCATTTTCATTTGTTAGAGTTTCACTCAAAACCAATACATCACTTCGAAGGAACCACTGATCATTTGTTATGTGAATTAGCTTATTTTTCAAGGTCCCAACATTTTGATACACAATTTTTGGGCCATTTTCACACATTAAATTATCATACGATAATGTTAATTGTCTGGTATTTCTCAAACGCGTTAATTCGCTCAAAGCTATATTCGTTGTAGCAGCTTTGTTGGTTTGCATTTTTGATAATTGAAACTCTCCTAAAATATACAGACCGTTTAATGATGTTACTCTACTCAGAGCTACGTACAACATTGGCAAAGTTCGCCTTTCTGACTTGGTAAAATCCAAGCATATCTTTTCATAAGTTTGTCCCTGACTTTTATGGATTGTTATTGCTTCTGCAGGTATAACAGGAAATTGGTGTCGCATGATTCGATGTTTTTGATTATCATCAATGTCCAATTGGAGTGCATTTTTGATGATTGGTGTCCAGTTTCGATTAATATTTTCCCTTCCCATATAATCATGATACTGCCTTCTTGCTTTAACTCCAACTCTTGGCAATTGAAAATCAAACCATAATATAGAAGGAATCGTGCTATTTCCTTTGAATGTGATCAATTTCAAGACCCCACATGCTCCATTTACCAATCCATCTTCAACATCAATATTGTTTATTATCATATATTTTATATTGATTTTTAGTTCAAGTTTAGGTAGTAATTCAGTCGTGCTTGTTTTTCCTTGTTTTTTAATTGATTGCAATAGAAATTTTTTGGTTTGTGGATTCATATCTTTTGGAAAGGTATCTTCAGCGGTTGAAATGACCAACTCACTGGTACATTCTGCAATTTTAAATGCATTGTATGCAATATTACATTTGCATTGGTTGCATATAATCTTATGGCCGTCTCTGGAACCTCATTCCCTTTCAAGATTTCTCGTGATCTGATCAATTCTATATCGTCTTCTGTCATGTTACCAAGCGCTAGATTATTTAGTGCATTTATAAATGCTAAATCATCTTTTTGACGCATTATCTCAGTCAATTCATAAAATTCAAATTCATTCCATAACGGATTGATGTCGAGGAATGGTGCTAGTTCATTTCGTCTTGAAACTTGGTAAACAGGCTTGTCTTTCACAGGTGGTAGTTGATTCAAATCACCGCACGCTAATACACAAATCCCACCGAAGGGTTGATTCACACCTTTTATTTGTCGTAATCGTGTATCGATCCAACCTAGTATTGTACAACTTACCATTGAAATTTCATCAATTATTAGGAGTTGCATTTTTGATAATTTTTCACGAATGTTATTGGCTAGATCACTTGATAATTGACCCATTTGTGCCCCATATTGTTGACATGGTAATGCAAAAGCAGAATGCAATGTCACACCATTAATTAAGAATGCTGCTTTTCCTGATGGAGCACATAATAGAACTATTATTTTATCCATATTGCCTCCAGGTAAATTATCGAAATAATTAGTTACTAACTGATATAGTGTGTTAATGACATAACTTTTTCCAACGCCAGCAGAGCCACTCAAAAATATTTTGAATGGGACTTGGCCCAATTTGTAACAACTCAATATATGCATAACAAACTCTTTTTGTTTGCAATTTAAATTTCTCATCATATCATGGAGTTCATTTTCTTTTACCCTGGCTGGACAAGTATATCTAGTCTTATGTGTATCACTTTTTTTATATGCTCATTAGCTTTACAATTTGCCCCATCTTGCTGGAAAATATCAATGTTATGAGCTGCAGAATTCCCATCAGTTCCTTCATGTATACTTGCACGTATGTCATTTTCTACTTGTTCTAATGCCTCATCCATAGCTTCATCACTTATGATGGAGTATTTTGCTTGATTGCTTTCTATGATTTCTTCATTATTCTTATACACTTTTTCATAATCCACATTTTCTACCTCAAGTTTTTCATTTCGCCAAGGCATAAATAATAATATCTTCTCTCTATAATAGTTTGCTGGATCTTGTTTCAAGCTGTATCGTCGGTATCTAATGACAGCTGTATGCAGTCGAAGCTTGTACGCTCTATCCTCATCATCATCATCGTCATTTTCATCATCATCTTTTGACGGTTTTTTTTTGCATGCTTGATAATTCGCCGCATAATCAGCAAGACAAATATTATCAAGCTTCCTTTCTCTTCTACTATATTTATCAAATATATCAGCCATGAATATTTCAGTAGAGTCTTTATCAAGTTTTTTCAGGTTTTCATCAGTTTTCAACATACGAACACGTTCTGTTATTGGCCCTGTGTTAATGAATATTGTCTTTCTACTTTTTTTTGATAACGACAATTGTAGAGCGTGATACGCTGCCTCTTGGGATGACATTAAGTTACCGTTGAGAAATACATTTGCAATCTTTCGAAATTTCTCTTTAACACTATTATTGTTATTATCGCAGTCTATCGCAGCTTCTCTCAATAATTTGGACAATCCCCCTTCGATTTTACTAATATAGTTAGTGACGTAACCCATCACGGCATATTCATCTAGTATAAATTGCATATCTATATTTGATTCAAACAATTGTAATATCTCTTTATTATAAGAATTAATTCTTACTTCTAGACTAGATCTCTTCAAGAATACTCGCTTTTGTTTCAGTGTGCTACGAATCGCAAGGATATACTCTTCTTCAGTCATATCTAATTTCTTCAAAATTTCATCATAACTCATGGAAACCTCTTCTTTATAAAACTTATTCATTAGATCATCAATTGATTGATATGGTTTCGGTACAGCTTCATTCTCATTTAATGGTATCAATGTCATTGTTTTTCTCATAACTGGATAAGGGATATGGAAACGACATTGTCTCTTTTTTTGTCCTTTATAGCAACTATGACCATGCTTATGCATTTGCAATTTGATGTATGGATTCTTCTCATCATACTCACAAGTGAGAAAACGATCCAAAAATTCAGTCAATCGATCATGGTCATTTATATCACTGTTATTATTGTATTTTGGGGCATTTTTCAACCACAAGAGCATATGTTCGTGCGGGCTTCCACGTTGTTGGAACTCAACACGTTCATAGCTGTCCTCCAGTACATATTCACCAAATATGCTCTGCTCCTGTCTTAACAGCCACATAAATTTCTGGACCTTATGATCAAAATAACGGGCGCACGTAACCGGATCATTCCTTATTAATTCAGTCTTGATATTATTATCCAGATCATATGCTTCTTTGATGGACAAAGTGTGATCCTTTTCGCTGTACTTCATTAAGGTTTGTAATCACTCCGGCCAGTGGCCTTCAGCAGCTGATAATGTTAGGAAGAAAGTAGGCTTGCCCAATTGACGAATCATTGCCAATAGTTCTTTCTTCTTATGCTCCCAATATGCCGGTGAGGATCTGACGAATTTTAACATTCTGAATCCATCATCAAATTCAATCAAATTATTCCTAAAATCAACATCTAAAGCATTTCCGGCATTGATTGGCTTATCAGCATTCTCCTTCGTCCGTTTTAAACATATATTTATACTCGATGAACATGTAATTTCTAAACCTTTTTTGGCCATGAACAAAATTCTCGAAGGAATACATGATCTTCGATCGTACCGTCTTGCTTCTGACTTCATACGATCTGAATAAGATATCCGTTTTTGTACATTAAATGAGTGCCCTGCAAATATTCTGGGATAACACAATTCATCCAAGTCTTCAATTTTATGCCAAGGCATTGGATGTTTATCCTGTCCAGGAGCGACTATATTCACAACTGGTGCATATTTTTCTACGACTTCTGCATTACGGTCAACGAGCAAGACCTCGTCATTGTTTATCTGATTGAAATCAATTAATTGATCAATATTCATCTTATTTTCCTTATCATTGAATTCTATATCATTGTGCTCAACTGTTCCGTTTATATCCGGATTTGTTTCATTATCAATGATATTATCCTTGTCAACTATGAAATTTATCGGACGATCATCATTTTCATAGTTCTGGAAATAGGCCTCATTTATTTTAATGTCATACTTTTCATATAATGGCGTCGTGATCAAATGTTTCAATGCTTCACAAATCACGCCTGGTCTGATAGCTTCAAACATATAATGGCTTTTGTGATCAACGTGTCTTTTCAGTTTGATTTGAACTGTCTGCATTTCATCAAATTGACGTGGCAATACCTGTAGCATATCATTAATATCTATTTGAATATTCACGACACTGCCCTTCAGGCCTAATTGCGGATTCAGAGCATAGGGTTTCAGTGCTCGAATTTGCATGAAATTCAATACTGGTGCCACCATTCTTTCCTCAAGATCAGACAATTCTCGGACAGATTTTGGGACTTGTATGAATTGGAGACCATTACTTGTTGATAACTTGTGTACTTTACCAAGATATGCAGCATTTTTGCACGTGTTGCATATGAAACCTGATGGGAAATTATTGATTTGTGCTAAGAAAGGACCACCACTTTTACCAATAATTTTTTTTTCATTCAATTTCACAACAGAACATCTGAAAAAAAGGCCTTCGCAACAACAGCACACGAATGAGGCTGTTTCTGCACGAAATTGGATAAATTTCAGTTGAACTTTTGCCTTTGGATCTGTATCTTGATTTCTCACTAAAAGATTATTGAGATTTTCGCGAAAATTCAATACATCAATTGCTCTTTTCTCTCTTTGAAAGTTTGCATTTTTCTTCAATTCTCGGGCTCGAAAACGCTCATTTGTTCGTTTCTTCTTTATTCTTTGGATATTCAACATTCTCTCTCGCTTTTTATATCCTTTCATGCAGCGAATTTTCTTCATTCGTTTCTGGGTCTCTTTTCTTTCTGCTTTTCTATAGATGTTATTGGATCGCAACTTCTTATTTCGCTCAATATTCCGCGAAATTTCGTTCTTATAGTGCTTTGAACAATTCCTCAACAATTTGTTCCTCGCAACATTTAGTGCTAACTCTCGTGATTTGTAAGCTTTATTTTGTCGAAGAATGCGATTTCTCTTGAGATTATTGGAAATTTCATTCTCTACATATTGTATATTTTGACGTAGAACAATATTCCTTGCAATGTTGTTTCTACGTTCATTGTTTATATATTTTTCACGCTGTCGAATGATCATCATTCTGACTCGGTTTTTGCTACGTTCAACTTGCCTGAAGACACTTTCTCCTCGCTTACGTTCAATATATTTTCTGTTTTTATCATTCTCATTTCTTCTAAATTCTTCATTTTGCCTCTTAGATTTCATGTATTTTCTCTTCTTTTCATTTGCTTTTTTCTTGAATTTATCATTTTGTTGTTTACGTTGTACTCGTTTCTTGTTCTGTTCATTCTCTCTAAAGGCATTATTCATTCGTGAGTGTTGGTTTCTGGTACGATTCTGTTCTCTTTCTAATTTTTTGTAGAATGGATCAGAACGTTTGATTCTCATCTGCTCTTTATTTTTTTGCCTCTTATTCTTCTTTGTTTCATTCTTTTTATCATGTTGTTCTTGACAACATGCTGATTCATCCAAACTTGATGGATGAATCATGCCCTTTTTTGCATTTTTACGACGTACATTTTTTTTCTTCATGGCTATTTCTCGTTTCGATCGTCGCTTAGACCTCATTTTCTCCGAGAAATTCTTCTGCTCTTTTCTCGTCGAGTTTTTGTCACCAATGGCCGACGATTTCTCTTATTATGTTGAATCTGATCTCACACGATGCAGAAATCAAATTCCAAATCGATTTTCAAATTGGGCCTGAACTCTAATTTTGTGTCGCCTGTGGCAAACAATTACTCTTATTTTTATCGATTGTCGCCAATGGCCGACAATTCTTCTTGTTATGTTCAGTCTGGTGTCGCACGTAGCAGACAATTCCCTAATTTTCACTGAACTCCCAATTTCGTGTCGCCTGTAGCAAACAATTACTCTTATTTTTATCGATTGTTGCCAATGGCCGACAATTCTTCTTGTTATATTCAGTCTGGTGTCGCACGTAGCAGACAATTCTCTAATTTTCACTGAACTCCCAATTTCGTGTCGCCTGTGTCAAACAATTACTTTTATTTTTATCGATTGTCGCCTTTGGCTGACACTGATCTTCTCTCTTTCGTTATTGATTATTACAATTCTGCTGAAGGCAAGAATTGTAATAATGATTTGTAAGATAATTCTTAAAAAATCCTGAAAAAAGCTCTGATAACGTTCCTCAAAGATGGATCGATCACAGCTGATTATCGAATGATGGCGGATGCTCGTTCGTGAAAAGTCCCCCCCCCCCCCCGCCCCCGGCTATCGAAAGCAAATCGAACGCCAGACGACAAAATTGCGTACTGTCCTGTGCCCAATACCAATAATGGAATTTCCTACATTACCGATGCCGCCGGGTATTGAAGGGATTCATGATAAAATAATAAGTGTTGAATCTCATTTGTAATTGCAATTGCAACGTTGATGACCTTCATTATAACAATCGTTTATGGAATCCTTCAATTTAGATTTTTTTCAATTTTCTTCAAATGTTCCGTAGCATTTACCCCCTTTTCTCTCTTTCATTAATTCGGCTTCTACGCCGAGATTGACAAAAGTAGTAGAAAAATGAACAAACAAAAAAAAAACGAAAAAAAAGCGATATTTCTTTTCATCTTTTTTTTCGCTCCCGTTGCGCCATAGGGATAGCGCGCCGCCTGAGATATTCCCACCCACAATCATTCTTTAACCATGAAAATTACAAAACCAAGTCATAGAACAAAAAATATGCCTTTTGACATGTCAAACATTTTTTGTTTCAAACTTTTCTTGCTAACTTTAACCCTTCTTGCAAGAGACCATTTTGAACAATTAAATTGTTATTAACAAATAGGCTCGTGCTTGCAAAAAAACAGTTATCATATTCATGATCAGCGACCCCGAAAACATGAAGTCTCATGAAAAAAAAAAAAAAAAAAAAATCATCTCGTTTTCCTGGAAAAAATGGAGAACGACTGGACCGATTTTCTCCAAAATCTTTTCCGATCTAAGCTGAAGGAAGACGCTTCGATTGCGTCATTGAAGACCTCGATCACATCATCCGTTCACGAGATAACGTTGGACAAAATTTTTGGCCACATACACCCCACATACACACACACACACACACACACACACACATACATACATACATGATCTTGAAAATTATCGGGGAGTGTTGTGGTGACCTTGAAACGTGGAGATATGATGAAAATTCGATTTTCCATTTTCGGGGTGATTACAATAACTTCCCTAGCCCGGGAAGTTAATTATTAGAATTAGCGAATGCTAATAATCTATTCGGGTGTGGGCAACAGGTAAATCTATTATAAAGGAGAAACTACCTCTGATATTAGCAACTTTGTTCTGTGGTGGTATCTCTCTTTGATCTTTTTCTTTTGCTCTTTTCTTTCAATTCTATGCTAAGCTCTTTGATCTATGTATCTGTTTAATCTAATCTATGTTCTGGGGTCTGAGTTCTGTGATCTTAATTCTTGAATCTTTATTCCTGAAATCTAGAAAATATGGGAGTTTGAGGATAATTATAAATCAATCAATTTATTACCAATCAAGGAACAATCAAGACTTCATAAGAAACAGTATCATAATTTATTATAGTTCTGTACAGTAACAATTATACTGGTGTCGAGAAAGCAGCTCTGAAGGAATCAACAAACCTGGAAATAAAGAGAGAAACAATTATTATAACTGAACTCATTATTTCTTCGTTTCTTATTATCAAAGAGAAAAGAATTTTACATACGTTGACGTAAGTCCTCGTTATCGACGACAGGAGAGGAAAGACGAATTTATCCAGTCCCGTGAACTCCCAGTGCGCAACTTATGCGGTAAACTCATATTGAAAATGGAAAGTGTCACAATTATCATGAATTTTTGGAACGGAATGCAATCCACAAAAGCATAGGTTTCACCGGATAATCCGTCAAATTCAACAGAAATAATCAAATTTTATGAGAACTGGTTAGTGATAGAATGGAAGCTTCACGTCCCACGAAAGACACCCCATCATTATTTGCTCATTTATCTCTGAAGGAGATGTTACTACGTTTCGCTGATTTTCCCCTTCAACTTGTCCTTAATCATTAGCAAAATACCAATTATGAAGTTCAGGACTAAAATTTCACGATTATATGGATGACATCAGCAATGAAAACCACGAAAGACACTCCCTGAAGAATATGAGTCACAAAATAATAATACATGGTCTATTTTTGAAAGAAGAAATCTATTCGCTTTTTCTTTTGATTTAATTATAACACGTTATTTTTTTTGAAAATTCTGCAACTGTCTACTTCTAATGCCCTGTGCTACGATGGCGTTTTTATTGCGCTCCAAAGCAGTCGTAACAACAACCGAATGTGACAAACACAAGTCGTTCCCGTTACGGCAACGAATCGGTGTTTGTTCTTCTTATGTCGTGAAGGTAGCAACATTATCATCATGTGTTTGTTGCCTTCATATAGAAATAGATTCTTCTATGAAATTCTTATTTTTGTATGGAAAATAGATTTCGCAATAAACACGTGACACTCCGTCGAATCGACAACGAAGTTTGTGTTTGGTAGTAATGCCGCAACTCTAACGAAATAAGGAGAAGAACAAACACTGTTTCGTTGTCGTAAAAGTTATGCCACACTGAATGTATCGCAAGATGTACGCAACGCTTTCAATCGTCAAAAATAATTGAAAAACAGTTCAATAATTGTCCTGCGCGTTGCTTACGTCTTGCGATGCTTTCATTGTGGCATCACCTCAATGGGAACGACTTGTGTTTGTCACATTCGGTTGTCGTTACGACGGTTTTTCAGCGTAAAATCGCTATAACTCTCTCTTGCGTGACAGCCTAGTACTAGATTATGTTTTATAATTCTTATGATAATCATCACCGATCATACTGCGTCATCAAGAATACTGCAAAGACCGTTTGAACATGAGATAAAATTAAATTGAGAATCTGTGTCTATTTGTTTCTATCGTTTTCGAACACTATAAACAAATTTCTTCATCTAACCTTACTCGTAGATTTCATCGTTGCTTAAAACAGGAAATTTTCACTACGATTTTCAGAGTTGAATTTATAGAAATAGTAATTATGTAGATGGATTCATAGTAGTATCAATAATACGATTGATGTGTGTAGTATGAGTTGAGGTTATGATGATGCTGTTTTGGTTCCGAGTTTTATCATCTGAACGAATCGAAGGAATGAATTTCACTAAATGTATTTTTTTTTCTATGGAAAATGCATCTGTCTGTATCATTACTCACCATAAATTTCTTTTCTGCAAAATACAGCGGATTGTTCAGATGACAAGTCAATCACGCTTGTCGTTCAGTGGAATATGATATTGTATGAAGAAATTCCACAGTTCTCTTCTTTATACAAGTCTTGAGAAAAACCCCGTTTGTCTTATCCAACAACCACTTCACTCTCACAACAAAGAACTTATTGAAGAAAAATAACCCCAAATATTCAATGATGCTGGCATCTTGAACATTGAATTCTACGTCAACAATGTCTTCAGTTCCATGATACTGAGGATGTGCAGGAGTAATTGAGCCCATCGTGAGATACATCTTTTACAGAACAGAACACAATGACAAAGTTGAATGGAACGAATCACTGAACAAAGAATGATGAAAAATCTCATAGAAAAAAATCCGAATGAAAATTACACAGAGAAATGACAAATAACAAATAGAGGATTTCTCTTCACTTTTTCATTTTTTTACTGTTGAGTTTTATCAATTCGTTTTACCAAATTTTCATTGGAAGAATAATTTTTTTTTACGTTTTTTCATGTTTTTATTGTTGAGTTCCATCAATTTGTTTTACTCAATTTTCATTTAACAAATCATGTTGATAATTCGTTTTTGAGATGAAGACAAAATTCAAATTATGAAGAAGTATTAAATAGAATTTTCCTTCAACTTTCCAAGAAAATGACTAATTCTTCTTGTTTAATTTACGATAGATTTTTTTCCAAAAATTTTGCTGCAGTAAAATGAAATTATTACCTGGTAATGAGACAATTTAGGTGCATTTTTTTTTGCCACATTATCCCACATCAGAACTCTAATTCGAGTGCCTTGTCCATTGTTAATCACAAACTTCAACAAAGTTTTCGTACCTTGATTCACGAGTTTTATCCCATCAATTTTATCAATATAACCAGACAGCACACTGCAATAAACAAAAAGGATTAAAATCTGTATTGAGGATTTTTCCATGTTTTAGAAAAATATCACGTCTTGACAACATCTCCCGAAACCATTATAATTACAAAATTGAAGCAATATTATGATTTTTTCTTCTGCATTACAATAATCTCAAGGTTGATTCAGCCTTCTTTTGCATAAAACAAAATTGTGTTGGGAATGCATCGGTCCATTGTGCCATGTGACAAGAGAGGTTATGTCAAGTCAAACCTTTTTTTTAATGCACTTTTTATGAATAAAGAGAGTGAAAAATACTCACACGGCTGAGTCCCCAGGCTCCAGATTGTGAATTTCCTCTGAAGAGGTAAATGGGTGTTGCTGCAGTGACATTTTTAGCATGAATTTTTAATAAAAACTCTTGTGATGAAATTTACGCAGGAGACAGACACGTGTCGACACCGGGAGTGGAGAAGAGTTTTCTCGCTAGATGGCGTGAACGTCTGTCACCAATGGGATTAAAGACGTTTGAATTCACATTTAGTTTTCGCGGCACTCAAAAAAAAAAACAATAATTCAAGACCAACAACATGATATTTACTCAAAATTTAATCGGAGCTACGGCATACTTATATCTCTTAATCGCGCCATCAATTACCTCGATCTCAGCATTGGCTGGTAGAAAATGATTGATTAACACTTTTTGCGATTTTTAATCTTGATGTTTTTCTAAAAAAAAATGGAAACCGCTGGATCGATTCAATCCAAAATCTAATCAGCTCTAAGTTACATGAAGACGCATCGATAAAAAAAAAAAAACTCAAATCGGATCATTCGACAGCGAGAAATCGTTGACGATAAATTGTGACCACATACATGCGGATACACACACACACACACATACACACAGACATTTCTCTAAAAATGGTCTAGAATGATTGGCGATACCTTGAAACGTGGAGATATGGTGAAAAATCGATTTTCGATTTTCGGGGTGATTACAATAACGTCTCTACCCGGGAAGTTAAAAATATGAAATTCTGATAAAAAGTTTGTCTTAGTTAGGGCTAGTTCTGTGCCAAATTTCAGCTCGATCGGTTAATTAGTTTTTGAGAAATAACGATTTCTTTTTAAACCATTTTTCGTGAATATCTCGAAAAGTACTCAACCGATCGGATTATTATTTTTTATTATATTCGTTTCGATGTCTTCTATCTTGATCACCCCATATATGCCAACGTATTTATGCTTGGTTTTCGAGATATGGCTATTTTCCTGTTTTTCAGAGAAAATCCTTATAATCTCTCTCACTTGCGCAAAAATGGAAGTATCAACTTGAAATTTGGCATGGATATGTCTCTTATAGATGCGATGTTTCCTATTAAAAATCAGCTTAATCAGATAATTGGTTTCGGAGATATTCAAGTTTATATAAAAACCTGTATTATTCAATATCTCGAAAAGGACTGAACCGATTGGATTATTTTTTTCTTCAAAATGTTCGTCTCAACGTCTTCTATCTAAATCAATCAAAATATATATACCCGTTCATAGAAAGTTTTCGAGATATGGCCATTTTTCTGTTTTTCAGAGAAAATCCTTGTAATCTCTCTAACTTGCGCAAAAATGGAGATATTAACCTGAAGTTTGGCAGGACGGTGTCTCTTATGGATGCAATGTTTCCTATTAAAAATCAGCTTAATCGGACAATTGGTTCCAGAGATATTCAAGTTTGTATGGAAATCTGTTTTATTCAATATCTCAAAAATGACTCAGAGTCCTTACGCCTACGACACTCCTATACAGGGTGTCCCATAACTACTCTGCTTCCTTTGGGGTGATGAAAGGGGATGATATTTGAAGTATAAAGTTCCTCTTCGGTTTTGGGATCGGACAACTTTTTTTTTGATTTTTTAAAAAAATATGTCTGACTTGTCATGTTTTTTTTCATTCGTACTACTTTTTATGATTAACTTCCCGGGCTAGGGAAGTTATTGTAATCACCCCGAAAATCGAAAATCAAATTTTCATCATATCTCCACGTTTCAAGGTCACCACAACACTCCCCGATAATTTTCACGATCATGTATGTATGTGTGTGTGTGTGTGTGTGTGTGTGTGTGTGTGTGTGTGTGTGTGTGTGTGTGTGTGTGTGTGTGAAGGTGTCTGTCTGTGGCCAAAAATTTTCTCCAACGATATCTCGTTAACGGATGATGGGATCAAGGTCATCAATGGCGCAATCGAAGCGTCTCCATCTAACTTAGAGCTGAAAGGGTTTTGGACAAAATTGTTCCAGTCGTTCTCCAGTTATTCCAGGAAAACATAAAATGAAAGAAAAAAAAAATCGTTTTTTCGTTTTTTTTTGGTTTGTTTTTTTTTAACTGTTATTATTATCACTTTTTTTCAATTTCCGCGAACACCACTAATGCTTCCACATGGAAGCACTGCAATCATTTAATTTTCACATTTTTTAATTTTGCTTAGAAATTATGTAAAATGGTTTGAAACCAAAGAAATGATGTTTTTTTAGCATATGTTCGCATGTGCGCATGTTAATCAGCACTTTTTTCGTGGCCACTTTTTTGAAAAATGAATAATTGAACGGTAAAGAAATTTCACAAACTTCTACAAATTTTTTTACAATTTTTTTTTTTTTTTTAGAAATCAAACGGGTAAAGAGTTTTTTTTTCTAATCTCACCAACACTTGCATAGGAGCCGAATCAATTGAAGAGGTAGAAGAAGTGTAATTTCTAAGAACTGAGGTGGAAAAATCGATTTCATTTGACAATTGCAATATTTCTCAAAAATTCCCAGATTAATGAATGAATCTTTCTCATGTTTCATTTAAAAAATGAAAAACGATAAATCAACGAGAAATATTCAACAGTTATTATTGAACGATGATTCCCTTCAATAATCGGGCAGTCAGTGGTAATGTAGGAAACTACCTGAGTGGCGTTGAGAACTGGGCAGTGCGTAATCTCGCCGTTTAGCGCTCGAGTGGTTTGTCAGAGAGTAGGGGCCTTCTCACGGAAGAGCATCCGCCATCATTCGATAATCAGCTGTGATCGATCCATCTTCGAGGAACGTGATCAGAGCTGTTTTCCGAATTACCTTCCAAATCCCCGTTATATTTCTTCCTTCCAGCAGAATTATAACAATCAATAAAGAAAGAGAGGAAATTAGTGTCAGCACAAGGCGACAATTAATAAAAAAAGAGAGGAAATTAGTGTCAGCCCAAGGCGACAATCAATAAAAATAACAGAGATTGTTTGCCATAGGCGATACAGAATCGAGAGCTCAGTAACAATTTGGAAATTGTCTGCTACGAGCGACATCAGACTGAACATAACAAGACGAATTGTCGGCCATTGGCGACAAAAACTCTGCGAGAAAAAAACAGAAGAATTTTGCAGCGAAAATGAGGTCGAAACGACAATCCAACAAAACAATAAACAGGAAAAAGAAAAATATTTACTGTAAAAAAACAAAAAATCGCATGGTCCATCCAACGAGTTTGAATGAGATAGCTACTTGTCAAGAACAACGTGATAAGAAAGATGAACCAATTAAGAATAAAAGACAGAAAAGAAGAGAGCAGATGAGAATCAAGCGTTCTGATCGATTGTTTAAAAAATTAGAGAGAGAACAAAATTGTCTCAGAAAACAACAATCACGAATGAATCCCGCTTTTACAAAGAGAGAAAAGGAACGAGAAAAGGAAAGACTGCAACGTTTACGACAAGATTCTGTATTTAAGAAAAAGGAAAATGAGAAAAAGCAAAAATACAGAAAATGTAAGAGACAAGATGAACATTTTAGGGAAAAAATGAATGACGCAACCAGAAAATGCATGCAACGCAAGCGAGGAGAAAAAGAATTCCGGCAGGATGAACTCAGAAAAAATCGAATCAGAATGATGGTCATCCGAAAGCGTGAGAAGTACATGATTAATGAACGTCGGAGAAATATTGCAAGGAATAGCATTCTTCGACAAAATATGCAATTTGCTGAGAAAGAAATTGCTAATAATATCAAAAGGAATCGCATTCTTCGTAAAAATAAAGCCTACAAATCACGAGAGTTAGCACTCAATGTGATGAGAAACAAATTGTTGAGGAAGTATGCAAAGTATCATAAGAACGAAATTGCACTTAATATTCAGCGAAATAAGAAGTTGCTATCCAATAGCATATATAGAGAGAAAGCGAGAGAAGAGAATAAGAAACGAATGAAGAAAATTCGATGCAAGAAGGCATATAAAATGCGAGAGAGGATGTTAAATATCCAGAGATTGAAAAAGATTCGAACGAATGAGCGATGTCGAGCACGCGAACTGGAGAGAAATGTAAAAGCCCAGCGAGAAAGGAGAAAAATTGATGTATTGAAGTTTCGCGAAAATTTCAACAGTCTCTTATTGAGTACTCAAAATACAAATCCAACGGCTAAACTTCAACTGAAATTCATGCAATTCCGTGCGGAAACAGCTTCATTCGTGTGCTGTTGTCGCGAAGGCCTTTTTTTTAGGAGTTCCGTTGTGAAATTAAATGAATCAAAAATTATTGATAAAAGTGGCGCTTCATTCTTAGCACAAATCAACAATTTCCCCTCAGGTTTCATATGCAACACGTGCAAAACTGCTGCATATCGTGGTCAAGTATATAGGTTAGCAACAAGCAATGGTCTCCAATTCATTCAAGTCCCAAAATCTGTCCGAAAATTGTCTGATCTTGAGGAAAGAATGGTGGCACCAGTATTGAATTTCATGCAAATTCGAGCACTGAAACCCTATGCTCTGAATCCGCAATTAGGCCTGAAAGGCAGTGTCGTGAATATTCAAATAGATATTAATGATATGCTACAGGTATTGCCTCGTCAATTTGATGAAATGCAGACAGTTCAAATCAAATTGAAAAGACACGTTGATCACAAAAGCCATTATATGTTTGAAGCTATCAGACCAGGCGTGATTTGTGAAGCATTGAAACATTTGATCACGACGCCGTTGTATGAAAAGTATGACATTAAAATAAATGAGGTCTATTTCCAGAACTATGAAAATGATGATCGTCCGATAAATTTCATAGTTGACAAGGATGATATCATTGATAATGAAAAAGCGGATAATGAAACAAATCCGGATATAAACGGAACAGTTGAGCATTATGATATAGAATTCAATGAGACAAAAAATAAGATGGATATTGATCAATTAATTGATTTCAATCAGATAAACAATGACGAGGTTTTGCTCGTTGACCATAATGCAGAAGTCGTAGAAAAATATGCACCAGTTGTGAATATAGTCGCTCCTGGGCAGGATAAACATCCAATGCCTTGGCATAAAATTGAGGACTTGGATGAATTGTGTTATCCCAGAATATTTGCAGGGCACTCATTCAATGTACAAAAACGGATATCTTATTCAGATCGTATGAAGTCAGAAGCAAGACGGTACGATCGAAGATCGTGTATTCCTTCGAGAATTTTGTTCATGGCCAAAAAAGGTTTAGAAATTACATGTTCATCGAGTATAAATATATGTTTGAGACGGACGAAGAATAACGCTGATAAGCCAATTAATGCTGGAAATGCTTTGGATGTTGATTTTAGGAATAATTTGATTGAATTTGATGATGGATTCAGAATGTTAAAATTCGTCAGATCGTCGCCGGCATATTGGGAGCATAAAAAGAAAGAAGTATTGGCAATGATTCGTCAATTGGGCAAGCCTACTTTGTTCCTAACATTATCAGCTGCTGAAGGCCACTGGCCGGAGTTATTACAAACCTTAATGAAGTACAGCGAAAAGGGTCACACTTTGTCCATCAAAGAAGCATATGATCTGGATAATAATATCAAGACTGATTTAATAAGGAATGATCCGGTTACGTGCGCCCGTTATTTTGATCATAAGGTCCAGAAATTTATGTGGCTGTTAAGACAGAAGCAGAGCATATTTGGTGAATATGTACTGGAGGATAGCTATGAACGTGTTGAGTTCCAACAACGTGGAAGCCCGCACGAACATATGCTCTTGTGGTTGAAAAATGCTCCAAAATACAATAATGACAGTGATACAAATGACCATGATCGATTGACTGATTTTATTGATCGTTTTCTCACTTGTGAGTATGATGAGAAGAATCCATACATCAAATTGCAAATGCATAAGCATGGTCATAGTTGCTATAAAGGACAAAAAAAAAAGACAATGTCGTTTTCATATCCCTTATCCAGTTATGAGAAAAACAATGATATTGATACCATTAAATGAGAATGAAGCTGTACCAAAACCATATCAATCAATTGATGATCTAATGAATGAGTTTTATAAACAAGAGGTTTCCATGAGTTACGATGAAATTTTGAAGAAATTAGATATGACTGAAGAAGAGTATATCCTTGCAATTCGCAGCACACTGAAACAAAAGCGAATATTCTTGAAGAGATCTAGTCTAGAAGTGAGAATTAATTCTTATAATAAAGATATATTACAATTGTTTGAATCAAATATAGATATGCAATTTATACTAGATGAATATGCCGTGATGGGTTACGTCACTAACTATATTAGTAAAATCGAAGGGGGATTGTCCAAATTATTGAGAGAAGCTGCGATAGACTGCGATAATAACAATAATAGTGTTAAAGAGAAATTTCGAAAGATTGCAAATGTATTTCTCAACGGTAACTTAATGTCATCCCAAGAGGCAGCGTATCACGCTCTACAATTGTCGTTATCAAAAAAAAGTAGGAAGACAATATTCATCAATACAGGGCCAATAACAGAACGTGTTCGTATGTTGAAAACTGATGAAAACCTGAAAAAACTTGATAAAGACTCTACTGAAATATACATGGCTGATATATTTGATAAATATAGTAGAAGAGAAAGGAAGCTCGATAATATTTGTCTTGCTGATTATGCGGCGAATTATCAAGCATGCAAAAAAAAACCGTCAAAAGATGATGATGAAAATGACGATGATGATGATGAGGATAGAGCGTACAAGCTTCGACTGCATACAGCTGTCATTAGATACCGACGATACAGCTTGAAACAAGATCCAGCAAACTATTATAGAGAGAAGATATTATTATTTATGCCTTGGCGAAATGAAAAACTTGAGGTAGAAAATGTGGATTATGAAAAAGTGTATAAGAATAATGAAGAAATCATAGAAAGCAATCAAGCAAAATACTCCATCATAAGTGATGAAGCTATGGATGAGGCATTAGAACAAGTAGAAAATGACATACGTGCAAGTATACATGAAGGAACTGATGGGAATTCTGCAGCTCATAACATTGATATTTTCCAGCAAGATGGGGCAAATTGTAAAGCTAATGAGCATATAAAAAAAAGTGATACACATAAGACTAGATATACTTGTCCAGCCAGGGTAAAAGAAAATGAACTCCATGATATGATGAGAAATTTAAATTGCAAACAAAAAGAGTTTGTTATGCATATATTGAGTTGTTACAAATTGGGCCAAGTCCCATTCAAAATATTTTTGAGTGGCTCTGCTGGCGTTGGAAAAAGTTATGTCATTAACACACTATATCAGTTAGTAACTAATTATTTCGATAATTTACCTGGAGGCAATATGGATAAAATAATAGTTCTATTATGTGCTCCATCAGGAAAAGCAGCATTCTTAATTAATGGTGTGACATTGCATTCTGCTTTTGCATTACCATGTCAACAATATGGGGCACAAATGGGTCAATTATCAAGTGATCTAGCCAATAAAATTCGTGAAAAATTATCAAAAATGCAACTCCTAATAATTGATGAAATTTCAATGGTAAGTTGTACAATACTAGGTTGGATCGATACACGATTACGACAAATAAAAGGTGTGAATCAACCCTTCGGTGGGATTTGTGTATTAGCGTGCGGTGATTTGAATCAACTACCACCTGTGAAAGACAAGCCTGTTTACCAAGTTTCAAGACGAAATGAACTAGCACCATTCCTCGACATCAATCCGTTATGGAATGAATTTGAATTTTATGAATTGACTGAGATAATGCGTCAAAAAGATGATTTAGCATTTATAAATGCACTAAATAATCTAGCGCTTGGTAACATGACAGAAGACGATATAGAATTGATCAGATCACGAGAAATCTTAAAAGGGAATGAGGTTCCAGAGACGGCCATAAGATTATATGCAACCAATGCAAATGTAATTGCATACAATGCATTTAAAATTGCAGAATGTACCAGTGAGTTGGTCATTTCAGCCGCTGAAGATACCTTTCCAAAAGATATGAATCCACAAACCAAAAAATTTCTATTGCAATCAATTAAAAAACAAGGAAAAAAAAGCACGACTGAATTACTACCTAAACTTGAACTAAAAATCAATATAAAATATATGATAATAAACAATATTGATGTTGAAGATGGATTGGTGAATGGAGCATGTGGGGTCTTGAAATTGATCACATTCAAAGAAAATAGCACGATCC
The DNA here is from genome assembly GCA_035578325.1 of Coelinius sp. EB29. Taxonomy (NCBI): domain Eukaryota; kingdom Metazoa; phylum Arthropoda; class Insecta; order Hymenoptera; family Braconidae; genus Coelinius; species Coelinius sp. EB29. The sequence continues at coordinate 7,674,417 of JAOZGT010000001.1, read as the reverse complement.
CTTCACTATTATAGTTTGATTTCCAATTGCCAAGAGTTGGAGTTAAAGCAAGAAGGCAGTATCATGATTATATGGGAAGGGAAAATATTAATCGAAACTGGACACCAATCATCAAAAATGCACTCCAATTGGACATTGATGATAATCAAAAACATCGAATCATGCGACACCAATTCCCTGTTATACCTGCAGAAGCAATAACAATCCATAAAAGTCAGGGACAAACTTATGAAAAGATATGCTTGGATTTTACCAAGTCAGAACGGCGAACTTTGCCAATGTTGTACGTAGCTCTGAGTAGAGTAACATCATTAAACGGTCTGTATATTTTAGGAGAGTTTCAATTATCAAAAATGCAAACCAACAAAGCTGCTACAACGAATACAGCTTTGAGCGAATTAACGCGTTTGAGAAATACCAGACAATTAACATTATCGTATGATAATTTAATGTGTGAAAATGGCCCAAAAATTGTGTACCAAAATGTTGGGACCTTGAAAAATAAGCTAATTCACATAACAAATGATCAGTGGTTCCTTCGAAGTGATGTATTGGTTTTGAGTGAAACTCTAACAAATGAAAATGACGATTTAGCAATCGAATATTACCGGATTGTATTCAGATCCAATTACAGCTCGAGTAGCCGAGGATTGATTTGCTATGTGAAAAACAGTTTTCAAGCAGAATTGGTATCGGTTGAACGCGAATTCAATGCGAATGCAAACTTTGAATTATTCACCATAAAAATGAATGATTATCATATAATCAGCGGTTATAAATCGCCGAAAACCACGAAAACAATGTTCGAAAAAGGGTCACAGTAGAGAACAGGGACCCCAAGATATTATTAATGTAAGTTCACTGTTTGCTGGATTGAGACTGTGCCTGGATCATAATTGTGTGGTGAGGAATGGGAAAAATAAAGGTTGAAAGGGTTATATGTGAGTGAGTGTGTGTGAGGATATGACATTGGACGGTAGACGGTATAGGGGGATGCGCGCGCAACAGATGGTGAGAATGGACTTTGGACGGTTGTGTGAACATGTGCACAGAGTAGGGAGTTAGAAAAAATGTGGGGAAGAGCCAAAAAGTGAGAAATAATAAGGAAAAAGAAAGGAAAAAAATCTGGAAAAATGCTGCTACATGAATTCTTATTCATTTGTCAGGATTTGGAGAAACTGGTAGAGTTTTTAGTTAATAGAGGTGTGCTGAAGAGTAGGATTGAGTGCCCCACGTGTGGATCTGCGTTGAGGTTAGAAGTCAAGAATCTAAACTTTAGATGCAGAAAAGCAAGTGGAAAAAATCAAGAACAAGAGGTGTATAAATGTAACACAAAAATCAATGTGTTTACTAATACCATTTTCCACAATTCCAAGGTAAATCTTCAGACATACTGCAGGTATTTATGTTATAAAATCATACTAAATCCTACACAGTCTTTCCTCGAGAGACAATTACAACTAACAACCAACACAGTGGTAAGAATGAATAAAATATTCAGAGCAATTTGTAAAGTTATGAGAGACAATGAATTTGAATAGTTGGGTGGACCGGGGAAAGTAGTGGAAGTAGATGAGACGAGATTTGGACCAGGTGAGAAAGCTGAAAAAGGTGAAAATGGATATTGGGTGTTTGGGGGGATTGACAGAGAATCGAAAGAGATCTTTGCTGAAGTTGTGCCAAATAGGACAGCCGAAACATTGATGAAATTAATCAGAAAATATGTGAAGGGTGGGAGCATAATTTACACAGATGGGTGGAGAGCGTACAGAGATGTAGTCAACAATGGGTTTGAGCACAGCAGTGTTAATCACAAATATAATTATGTGGATCCAGATGATGGAACACATACCCAAAATATTGAGAGGTTGTGGCATAGCATGAAGAAATACATCCCCAAACAAGGTGGTATTAAAGAACACTTTGATGGGTATTTTGCTGAATTCTCATTCATGAGGAAGCAAAATGAAGACAGCATCATCATCGACTTTTTTGATAAATTGGGTCACACTAATGCTCAAGAATGCCAGAAATATCTCTAGCCCCATCCCAGAGAATGTAATAACAAGGACTTACACCATCCAATAAGTGAAAGTGAATTTGAACATTAATTGATAAATTTAAAAAACCAAAGTAAAAACAAGAACTGAACAATTCGGTATTAATCCAATATCATAATTAATCGAGGTATTTACAATAACGTGTTAATTACGGGGAAAAAAGAAGAAAAAATGAACGATGTCACTGAATTTGGAATTTTCCATTTCATTAATTTTTTGCCCAAAGAAGGTGGGTGCAGGTTGTTGAAGTTCATGAATTGAGTGATATCTTATAGGAAAAAAGACGGGATAATAAAGAAATAAAGTAATTAACAACGAGAATCGATATATGATTTTTTCGTTTTTTGGTGGTCAATGGCACTCAACATGCATTGGCCACCAAACATTTTTGAGACCAATACCTCCACCACGTCCCCGCCGTGGTCTTGGAAGCATGACTAAGTGTGGAGGGCGCGATTAATTAACAATTAATATCGATTGTCGTTAGGGGCCCCAGTACTCTACTGTGACCATCAACGCGTTTGATACCCTTCTGCTGGGAATGGTACCAGTTGTCGGTTCAACAAAATTGTCACGACATGATTCCGCATCAAGCGTGTATCATAATGTGTCTGCTCGCTTGGGTCTTCTCCTAGATACAGTAGAGTTGCGAAATATATCGCAAATACTCCACATGAAATGGCATCTGGCTGATACTGAACTCTATGAAAGATATAATTTTTTCTGAATGGATACAAGGCCTGCAGAAAATCAATTTGATCTTGTTGTAATCGTCTCGCGTTGATACTGTCGTAGATATGAACATTTCGATTTCCATCATATTTCGTGCAAATCCAATGTCCTATTGGCTCTTCTTCATCTATTTTCTTTCGGCCCACCTCACCGCTATAAACAATCTGAATATTATTTGCATCATCAGGAATTGGTTGCAGATTGCGTAGGAAATACTGGACAAAACCTGAGCGAGATCTTGAGCGAGATTGAATATTCCCCGATCACTCAATGATCTGTTCAATATTTCATGAAAGAAATTGATATGACCGCATGTTAAATGACACCTGGGGCTTAGTGCTCTTCTACAAACTTCCACAGGTATAGCATAGTCGTAATCATCATTCTGATGGACTCTAATACGTGAACCATGTTGATGGTCGTTTCTGTAACTGCTTTCGTCGGAAATCATGATACATTCGCCTGCGTCATCTGGTTTCTCCGAAACATAAATACATTCAGTTTCCAAATCTGCTTTTTCTCTAGTTAGTGAATTTCTACATTCATTCATATTCGTGTGGTTGTTGTCACAATCGTCTGAAACATCCATACATTCGGTATTCAAATTCATTGTTTCCTTGGCATCAGCCTTATTGATAAATATTTTCTCATTTTGCTGCATAGGTTTCCTATTGAAAATTGCATAGATTGGTTTATGATAACTGAAGTATGTTTCATACACACCACAATCAATATTATCAACATTAGCAAAAATGACATCTATTTGTGTATTTAGATTTGTCGTTACACTTGAAGGTGGTAATTTGGTCTGTAACTGATGATGTTTTAGATAATCGATGAGGTAATTTGGATTATTTGCATCGTTTCCATGATTCACAACATT